>MU130974.1:9960-45242 GCA_015039435.1 Imleria badia
CTGGGCTCATTGCTATGTTGTTGAGCACCCAGCCACCTGGAACTATCAAGAGGAAGATGAGTCTGAGGGTGACCGAGCGCTGTGTTATGTGAGCTAAGTCCGTTAAATCGCTTAACCCAGTAAATTTGGGCAAACACGGAAAGTCCTGGTAAACCTATCAACAAATACAGTAAGTTCTGGTAAATCTGGTAAATCTAGTAGTCCATCCATCACCGTCTGCGTCAAGCAGGGAGCTCAGCCTCCGAGCATGGATGCATGGTGAGACCCCACTAAATTCGCTGGTCTTGACTACTATAGTACTCACATCCAGCGTCCTCCCTTGCATCACGCTCCAAGAATCCCGGACACTTCAACAAGTATGTCCTCTTCCTCGTCCAACACTTCCCGCTTACTTCTGTCCTGCGTCATCGGCACATTCATTCCACCAACCCTCCTGGCCACATTGTATCATCAGTCCACACTAGAACAGCTCAAAATTGGCTTCAAGGTCACTTCGTTGCGCCGCACTCTGCGCATTGCTTCTGACTCACATCCCCTTCGCAGGATTATCACTGTGCAACTAGTATTACCGTTTCCTAATCTCGTTTTACCATTCAAGATGAACACTACTGAAAACACTCGTATTTCAAGTTCCGCCAATAATCGCGCCTCAGATGGCAGAAAGCAGACTCGGTATGTCTCTTTCCATAGAAGTGCCCGTTTCTAAATTAGAATTCTCCGCATCAGACTCCGAGACTGGGCACTAACATGCCTGACATTTCAGCTGTAAGTCTCACTTGCTCCGCACTTCTTGTATCTCACCTGCATTTCTCGACAAAGCACGTCGAACTAAAGTGTTTGGAACATGAACGTCAGCGTGCTATCCAGCAGAAACTGTTTGAGGACCAGATACGGGTTTTGGAGCAGCAGCAAGCGCAGGAGCTGCTCTGTATCCCCTATGACCCCATCGGTATAGCAGTCTCTGCCCTGACCACCCCGCCGCGCATCAATGCTGTTTTGCACGGGGACAATCTCATCAAGTCGGCCCTTTCCCATTCTTCGGTCAACGCGGAGGTTCTCTCGAAAGCCATTGGTTCTGCTGTTGCTGACAAGCACAAGTCTGTTGCTTATGCCCCGTCCGTCCATCTCTCACCTGAGCTTGGATCTGGTCACGGTATGAACGGGCAGTACAATCGTACTGGTGCGAAGAGTATGCCAGTGAGTTGTCGTACTTCCACGAGCAGCAGTCACGATGATGAGTTGGTAGAGCATTTCCGAGGGATGGCACTCTCTGGGGAAAGACCTCACCGGGCCGCACCAAGTCCTGGTGCGGCTGCGCCCTCTGCCAGGCGTTTGTTAGATCTCAACATCCGCTGGACCTCGCCCACCGTCCGCAGACCTCTCCACGGAACTCTTTCGCACCACGCAGTGAAAAACCATCCGAATGGCCACAGTTCATGGGCAACCACTGTGGGCCAGATGGCTTGAGCTCTAGAACCGAACACCGCACAGTGACGAACCCAACTCGACCTCTTCCATGGATCTCAGTGGGAAACTTACTGGTACAGTCACTGGAACGTCGACACCTCACGTTGGGCAGCACTCGCAGATCTGAGTCTTGGTTCGTCTGTTGCTCCGTTCTCTCATCGGGGCTCCCCTTCCGGTCCTCTCGACAGTCTCAGCACTGCAACGCGATCCGTTCCTGCGACACCTCTGTCCATCCCAAATGGTAATAGCAACCATCTGTCACCATCTCCAGGCACACCTCTTACCCCAGATATCGGTTACCATCCAGCCAATTCAGTGATTCCGGCTTGTCGTGTGAGGTATTTCATTCATCGTTGTCATTGTTCTGAGGTTTCTTATCATCAATACAGCAGTATGGTGTCGACTCGGTGTATGGCAGATGAATCTCGCTACGCCGCCGGTACGACTTCAAACTTCTTGCCCTGCTCACAATGTGCCTCAGGTCTGCTCGAGCGATGTAGTCAACGTATCATTTCAAAGTGTGTAGTTACATGTTAAAACGACCAACGTGAATGATTCGCTCGAGGCACTCAAGCGCGTCTGTTGAACGTGCAGTCGACTAGCGAGACGGCGATGAGTCATGGACCGCTGTTGCTGCCGTCACTCGCTTGCACTGAACTGAGAGAATCCGGGGCTTCCCGGGAACCCTTCTACTCGTTCTACAGTAAATTTTCTCGGATAAAGTGACTTATTTCACTGCATATTGGATTGTCTTGTTGCACCAGAAGCGAGTGTTCACATACTTAAAAAGTCGCGCCCCGCGCTTCTCTCGCTAGCTCAAACATGTCGTGCACTCTCAGAAGCCTCCCTCAACCGTCTTTGGAGCAAGTTGGACTCACTCGAACCTCTTATCCAATGTTTTACCACAGTGTTGGATGAAGAAAGGGTAAAGGTACTTCTCGTTCGAGCTTCTCCTTCAGTGACATCTTCGCTCACTGCGTGGACACTGGACAGACGCCGCCATCCCCGGCTGAATGGGCTGTCATTCGTCGGTATTCGCATCGAATCAGGGAGCTCAGCATGGACATACTGAACGGCCGGTTTACTCTGTTCTTTTTGCGAGCTACCAGCTTTTACTCTTCTCTCCTGCCAAACCTAAGGGTACTCAAGTGGCGTCCGTCCGTCATCCCTCAGTCTCAGCCAGGTCTTTCCATCATGTTCATCCAACGATTACTGGTCCCGTCACTCGTTTTCCTTGATGTCGCGCTCAGTGAATCGGTCGATGTCTCATTGCATTCATTCCTGGCCAACTACCCCTTCCTATGTCCGAATTTGAAATCCATTGTCATCAACATTGATGAACACGAGCATGTATCTAGCACGACCATCAAAGTTCTCTCCCAGGCTATCACTCACCAGGAACATCTTGAACGTCTCGGCGTATCCGTTCCCATCGATGATGTCGCTCTGACGCACACCGCCTTGTCCCTAAAAGTCAAGAACTTATCATTGATGCTCCATCCTGTCAAATCAAATTTGCACCAAATTTGTATTCCATCCGACATTACACCTTTCCGTGATGTCGAGGACTTGTCCCTGGAAGTATGGGATCTCTCACGCATCGTGACCTTCCTGCGAGCCCAGGACCAGATGTTCCGTTCCTTCAGGCTCTGCCTCCGCTCCCCACCCACTCCCGAAGCAGTATCTACATTGTTTAGTGCATTGGCATCTTGTCACCGTGTACGCTCCCTCCGATCACTTACTCTCTTGCCCTTGGATGTGGAGAACGAACATTTCGCTCCCGTGGAATTGGATGAGTCGATCATGTCCCAGCATCTCTCGTATGACACGTTCCGTCCCCTCTGTTCCCTATGTCACCTCCGTGAACTAATTATCGATCTCGGCTGCTCGTATTCTATCGACGATGACGATTTGGTATCCTTGACTCGCAACTGGCCCTTACTCGCCGTCCTGCTTTTAGACTGCAAGTCAGACCATCCTTGGCGATCGGGAAAGTACGTAACCCTTAAAGGACTCTTGTCAGTCCTTGAATGTTGTCTGGACCTCCGCGAGATTTCTTTGCCTCTAGATGCGAGAGTGGTTCCGGTTGACACATGGGACATTGTTTGTAATCCCACCCTTACATATCTCTATTTCCCCAAACCCCCGATCAATCATGCGCGTTCGGTGGCAGACTTCCTCATGCCACATTTCTCATCTGTCACAGAAGTGACTTCGTCGTTCAATTTGCCACCAGAGGAGGAAGACGTCGAGATAGAGCTGTACAACGTGTTGTGGGCTGTGGTTGACTCGCACTTTCGGGACATGCATTTTGGTGATGATGACTCCGATTCATAGACGACGTATCGCCATCTCATGTGTCGAGTACGTCTAACCATGATAAACAATGGGAATGTTGGCCAAGTTGTCGTGCCAGTGCGTCCTGGTTTGGAATTTTTTGGAGAGGACCCATAAATGATGGCTGGATCGTTCTGAAGTACCCAATGTCTCGTCAAGGTTCGTGTTTTGAATTGATCCTGTATCTCATCAGATAGTTCAAACGGAGTACAGCGCCATCTGGGCCTCGTAAGATCAATGGTTGGTGACAAACCTTGGCCTTCCATGTCTCACTAGTACCAAGTCGACTGGATTAAAACCGAGGGAGAAGAAGTTTTGACGTCGATCGTTCCATGTGCCTTCTACCCACATGTCGATCGTGGTCGGTCGTGGTAGTTATCATCCTCACCTCTCCGCGCCAAATGACTGTCACCCCACAACAATCGTTCGTGCAAGACGGCTACTTTCCATGGTTCTGCGAGGGATCTCAATGGACGGCGTACGCCGTGGGCCACTCATGCATGGCGACGGTGTCATCTTCCCACTGCGGCTGCCCATCATGCGTCCCAACTTGTGATATATTCTACGCAATCACCGTCGTCGTGGTACCTCCAGGTATTTGGACATTCCCTCTTCGCAGATGCTGGTGTGGCGAGCAAGCCTCACACGTCAAACCGTTTGACAACACAGATTGAATTGTTTGTTCCATTGTGGGAGTGGGATATACCAAAGAAATGGGTCGGGGGGGGAGAAAGACGAGAAACTAGCCAGCGAATTCCAAGGAAAAAAAGCTAGCAAGCAACGCTGTTGCTTATATGCCAGTGGAGATTCGAGGTCGTTGAAGATAAACCCCTCGATTCCTCGTGTCCTGGCAATCTATGGAGGAGGTACCGGACAAGAATTCGTGAGATGTCCTGCATTTTATTTTGCATAGGGTGTGTTCTGATCCTCGCCATAGTGGCTGATATAAAACCATGCTCTCGGAAAACACTACAGATAGTTACGCAACCGTGGTCAGTAGATAGTCGTTGAGATGTTCTATATGACATACCCTAGACAAAGCTCAATTTGCGAGGGCAACCATCCTTACATTAAAAGCACTGGCAGATCGTCACCAACGGAAAATTCCTCCGGCCATCGAGACGATGAGTGCACGTTAAGGGTGGTGCATCATGATGACTGATGGGGGACCAAACGTGGCAAGCAGGGGAATCTACAGAGCGCAACAACGTGATAAACCAGGGTGTGAGAACACATAACGTATCGCGTAGGTCGCCGTGATCCAGCTTATTGTGCTAGACCTGGTTGAGCAGATGAGTCACGTACCATTCCATTGTATAGTCGAATAGAAGCCGTGGTTGCCGGCATCGTGATCAGGCGCTGTTAGACCCAGTATGATAGATCGTTCCGTCCTGGAATGCGGAGATGAAGAGAAGCGAGCAGCATAGAGCTACGGGGACCAACAGCGTGAATAAACCAGAGAGTAAGAACACATGGTAGAACATAACATATCGCGGTGGTCGCCGCGCCCCAGGTGATTGGGAGAACACGCTATGAAACATGATGGATTCCGGGAGTCGCCGTGCCCCAGGTGATCTTGCTAGACCTTCTTGTGCAGGTGAGTTACTACGGACGGGAAGCTGCAGCTTCTGAGATCGTGATCATCAATAAGGGTTGTGGCGCCCGGCGCTGTGAGTACCCGGAGTAGTAAATCATTTACCACCTGGATTGCGGAGATGAGGGGGAGCGAACAGGTCGGACTAGGGGTTCGGTTCATTTTCCTATTCGAAATCGCCCGGTAACCACGTACTACACGACCAATCTTCAAGTGGTGGTAGTCATCTTAATATGAGCAACTGGATGACTCTAATGAAAGAGGAAGGTGGATAGTACAAGCTAGTCACTGACTTCATGTTGGGCTAGAAATCATATTTGATCGACACGAATTATTCTTGGGCGGGGTACAGATGCCGCTTGCTTGGCAAGGTTTCAGTCGCTGCCGCGGAATGCTGACTAATACAACATCACTCGGAGGACTGCGCCTTCAATGAAGCTTCCAAGTTCCAAGCCATCCGCTCTCCACGCCTAGACGCCCCTTACATCGGTAATTAATTTAGGCAACGTTTGGACTCCAATCACCCCCGAAATATTACATGGGACACCGCAAGGACATCGTGAAGGTATTTCTGTCAAGGCAAAAGATAGTAAGCTACCGATGGCAGGCGAGTTATCGACAACTTGTAATGTGGGGCCCGGGATCCATACCACGGATGGATTGGGATGGTCTTGGAGTGACATTCCCGACGTTCGTCGAAGCGGGATAGGCGTTTTTCTTTTTCGACACTCGCCATCAATTCTCATTGTACGTCCTCGCACCCTTCGATCGAGGCATTCTTTCCCTCGGCTTGCACGTCCCAAGACTTCCCAGTACGTTTCTTTGCCCGTGCGTTCTTGTTTAATTTGACCCTGCTGTTCCGTTCTAGGTTAAGCTGCACACTGCTGCGACCTCCGTCTCATCAGCAGTTTGAGGCTTTGTCCTCACGCCCCATCCCCTTCATTGGGATCTCATGCTCGACGCATCCCAGCGCTAGTCTCGCCTTTCCGCTTCAGTGTCACCAGTCATCAACTAAAATACCATACATGATCTCTGGAGTAATTTTTTTGCAAGGTGATTGGAGTCCCACCGAAGTGAACCGCCTGAAATATCCATCAGACATCTTGACGTGTACATGCCTCGGATGAGCGCAGTGGTCACAATTGGAGCATGCGGGGATCTGTTCACTGTAACCGCTTCTCACGATCCATACCTTTCTGAGATCCATGGAGTTTTCTAGGTCTTCCAGAAGACGGCTTAGGGCCACCTTTGGGACGATGGATGTCCTTCGTACAACCAAGGACAAACAATTCTTTGGCGTGTATAAATATCACTCTTTCAGCAATGGGTCTGAACCATTCAAGGACGCCAGCCCCAGAATCCAACCCCTTCTCTATCCATTCTCAACCACAATGCCTGACAAGCACGTTCCCGTGAAGCAGAAGACTGCCTACCACGGTTGGGTGCCTCTCAACCCTGAGGTCCACAAGGCCTTCCTCGATTTGAAGTTGGGCGCGGCCAGGAAGCGGAAAGATAGTAAGGCTGTGCTTATTCAGCCGGTCGCAGACTTCGCCAAAGCCATCTACGATGACTCCTTCATGCGAGAGACCATCCACAAAATATTTCGTCAGGTCAACAAAGATCCCAAGGTATGGCCAAACTGGCGTCACGACGACGTAAACTGACTTTATTCCCTAGTGGGCTGCCCGTAGCTATGTCGCGGACGACTACCCCACCTTCCTGTATCTACTTGACGTGATCGTTCAAGAGGCTCCCGCATACTACAAGGCCACGCGCGAGTCTGATGGCGAGATCATCGGCGAGCCGATTGGTGTGCCGTTGTACCTCGTCTTTGATCTGCTCAGCAACACATCTGCCGCCTATACCTTGTTCTGTTATCCCCCATTCAACGACGCGCTCAAGACTTTGTTGGATTACTGGGGCACCTACCTTCAGTCTACCAACTCCAACTATACACTTAACACCACGGCTGAAGGGTGGTTTGGTCAAATTGCAACGCAAGATTTCGTGCCCTACCTCTATCCATTGACCTTCGATGAGACCTATGTCTCTCCCGATTCCTCGGCGGACAACAAAGGCTACACGTCGTGGGACGCCTTCTTCACCAGAGACTTCCAGACTGGCGCGCGGCCCATTAACCCCTCCTACGACTCTTCGCTCATTTACAATGCCTGCGAGTCCACCACCCTCCAATACAGAACCAACGTCCAGCTTCACGACACGTTCTGGCTCAAAGACCAGAACTATTCGCTCTATGACATGGTTGGGGGACATCCAGCAATCGCCGAGAAATTCGAGGGCGGAACGGTTTATCAGGCGTTTCTCAGTCCCCAGGACTACCATCGCTGGCACAGCCCCGTCAAGGGTACCATCGTTACATACGAAACAATTCCAGGCTCTGTGTTACCTGGCACTTACTATGCCGTCCTCCCTGATGACGGCTCGCCTGGCAACGACGGACTCGAGAAGGGTGACCCTCACGGTGCCCTCATTCGCTCCCAACCCTGGCTCACTGTTTCTTCTACCCGGGCTGTGATATTCATCCAGGCAGACAATGCCGATATCGGGTTGATGTGTTTCATCGGCGTTGGGATGGCGGAGGTGTCCACTTGTGATGTCACCGTCACAGAAGGTCAGAGTGTCGACGTTGGAGATGAGTTGGGAATGTTCCACTTTGGTGGATCTTCCCATGCGCTCATCTTTGGTCCCCAAGCCAAGCTCACATTTGAGGACCCCGATGGCAATCCCCTTGAAGAAAACACACATTACTGGATCAACACCCAGATTGGGAAGGTCGAGGCGAGCGGGGCATGAGGTAGGATGATGATATGTTTGGTGGGGATTGTCAAAGTCGATGATTTGTTGTACGATACTAGGTTCCAAGTCGGGTTCAGGTCTTGGTACGACGCTAGGTTCAGGTTCAGTTCTTGGAAATGTTTTGTACGATTAGTATCCACAGTCCGTGTACGTGTCTGAATCGATCAGCTGAATTTTTGTTCATTCGGATATCGCCTTTGTGTGTGACTGGCAGATTTCATGATAGCCATCCCTCGGGTTTTTGTTTCGCACCGATCGGACGTCGCTTGACAACATCATCAAGCTCGCACTACATTGGGATCGGCGTTAGACTCGATCTGTGTTTGTTTACCGACGATCATCGCTGTCTTTCGTCGATTTGGGTGGCTGGCACGAGGTATGCCGCGGGATGTCGGACTTTCAAAGCCAGGTACGCCTCCTGCCCAGTGCGTGAGGACGACGCCGGTCCGACGGAGCCTGATCAACACGGGGATGGTGCGCGTGAGGGTGTTAGTAGAAGCTGGCGGATATGCGTGCTTCACGCAGCCCCGGGCCCACTCCTTTAGAGTCCAACGTCCCACCTATGTGCCCGTCGAACACGAACGCAGCGCGAAGAGCGCAGGAAGGCGCTGCATCCAGTGACAGAATAAGCGTGGTCAGTTGTAACTTGGGGCGTATGGGAAGATGGTGTCCGAGGCGAGGTTGAGAGGTGGCATCCTAAGCGGGGGTGGTTTTAGGATGCCGGCTTCGATGGGGTGGACAGAGTGACATCGGATTAAAGGGATGCCGTCGGTGGGTATCGACTCTCGAGGCGCCATTGAGCGCCATCATCAAGAACTCGAAACTTGGCTTTGGGTCTCGCGCGTGGGGTGGTTAAATTTCGCAACGGTGAATGATGACTGCATCTTCTCACCACTTGGCAGTAATCGCACCGAACCCTAGCACGATGAACACTACCTTCCCAACCGTGTCCATCGACGTGGTACATCCTTCCAGGTTCTTCCCCGACCTCTCCTGACGCCTTGATCAACCCACCCATCCTCATTCTCTCCCAGGCTCAGATCCTCGAACGACAGACCGCTAAAGAAGTCCTCCATGCAATCCTTCACGCTACTCTTCCATCTCCTCTTTGGAACAGTCGAGCCTCGGACATTTGACGTGCTCGAAAGCGCTTCAGCCCGCATTCTTCCTTTCCTCTGTCGAAACCCCACTCCACCGCTCCCACCCCTTCCTTCCTTCAATCCAGGTTCGAGGCATGCGATGTTGACAATTGTTTGCCTCTCGGTTCGTAGCACACACACAACGCCATGAACAACACAACCCGGCGTCGCAGATCGCGAAGCAAGTAGACATACTTTGGAAAGGGATCGAGAGCGGATCGAACAAACATGGACAGGTACTGCCTCACATGTTTTCGTCAACCCTACTGCTTGTATTGATCAATAGTGTCCCGCTCCCCCCCTTCCGTGCACATTCCATTGCGTTCGCGCTTACCACACGCCTTTGGGCTGGACAATTATCATATGATGCGCGGGCTTCTTCACCTCTGCGACAGATCATCACGAATTCAGCGCCACCCTCGCCACAACCATCATCAATGCCCTCCAGGTCATGCTTACCCTACCTCATCTGAAAAGGGTCGTACAGTCGTTCCGCTCATTACCAATGCTACCGGCATCTTACCGTTGCCTAATCGGATCATGGTCAAAGTGGACGGGGTCGAGATTGGCTTAGGACTGCTTGTTATGTGTCACCAACGTCCATCTTTCATTCCTTCGGCGAATGGATATCCCGTCATACAGCGAACCCGCTAATGACGTAGATATCGACGTTCCACGTTTTGATTGCTGATGCATACGTTTCACAGTCTAGCTTGTTTCTTACCGTTACATCTATCCATTCCCCAATTCAATGTTCCGTCCCAAAGGTGTCCACGGCAGTCTGATACGCCTCATCAAACGCCTCAACCCGATTATTTTTACCAGCGAGCTTGGACAGTCCTGTGAAACGTCCTCATTATCCAATGGTGTCACACTGAAGTTGTCAGCGAAAACACGTACCCAGGAAGTGTTTGCCAACACATAATCGCAACGGCGCGTTCCCAACCCCATCTTTGCTTTTCATACGGCAAGGACCTCCACCGCGGTGCCGAGCAGCTCAAGCGCGTGCTTGAGAGCGATTTGGATCGGATGAGGTGCGAATAGGCCAGCGCGGCCAAAATAGTAAGCTCCCCAAGAGTGCCTGACAAACACCGTGCAAACGCGTCCTTGACGAGAGATGGGGTCGAGGGGTCAAGTTGTACACCAACTTGTGCAGCGGGAGAAACAGAGGAAGCGGGTGGCGATTGGCCAGCAGAGTCGGCTGCCGCTGCCATGAACCCCCCTGCAGACGTCAGACCCGACCCGACGGGACGAGGTGTGCAGCGACACGATAGGAAGTTCCTCTCCGCATCACGCAGAGCATGTGTGTGCATGAAGCAGTGCAATGCGAGCAACATAAGCAGGAAGAAAGTCATGCGTGCATGCGGGCAGCCAAAAGGCGAGAGGAATAGGCCAGACTGTGGGGAGGTTTGTAGTACGTTGGGGGAGGCAGCGGGCGGGCGGCGTGCAAGGCGGCAAGGAGCATGGGATGGGCGGAATGTTAATGTTAATGTTGCCATACCATTCAAGTTTGCTAACACTCCAGTCACGACGAGCCAGACAATCCTTGACGATCTGAGGGTATCATCCTTGGCTAAACAGTAGGGTCGAATACAGGAGGATTCCGGATACGAACAAGGACACCGCCGATGAATCGAGTCCCTTCGAGGACGTACCACCCGAACCAGCGCGGCGCGGCGGTCCCGGAGTTGCCGGAGGTTGGTTTGCGTGACATCATGATGTCAAGAAGCGTGACCAACTTTAGCATGGCTCTTTCCAACACAACCGCTTTCAAGCCATGGAACCCATTGTTTTGTTTTCCTGCATATTGGATTGTCTTGTTGCACCAGAAACGAGTGTTCACCAACATGCTCCGTGCTTGTCTCCCTAGCTAAAACATGTCGTGCCTTCTCGGAACCCTCCCTGGACCGTCTTTGGAGCAAGTTAGACTCGCTCAAACCTCTTATTCAATGTTTTACTACAGTGATGGATGGAGAAAGGGAAATGGTACTTCTCGCTCAATTTTCTCGTTCAGCGATATCTTCGCTCACTCCGAGTCCGTGGACAGATGCCACCATCCCCGGCTGAATGGGCCATCATTCATCGATATTCGCATCGCATCAGGGAGCTCAGAATGTACTTATTTGCCGCCCCGTTTACTCTGTGCTTTTTGCGAGCTACCAACTTTCACCCTTCTCTGCTCCTACCAAACCTAAGGGTACTCAAGTGGTGTCCACACATCGTCCCGCAGTCTCAGCCAGGTCTTTCCATTACCTTCATCCAGCGATTGCTAGTCTCGTCACTTGTTTCCCTGGATTTCATGCTCAGTGAATCAGACGATGTCTCATTGCATTCATTCCTGGTCAACTACCCATTCCTATGTCCAAGTTTGAAATCCATTGCCGTATACCTTGGTGGAAACAAGCAAGTATCTCGCACGACCATCAATGCACTTTCCCGGGCTATCACTCCCCACCAGCATCTTGAACGTCTCGAAGTTTCCTCTCCCATCGATTATGTCGCTCTAACGCACATCGCTTTGTCCCTGAAAGTCAAGATATTATCGTTGGTGCTCCATCCTGTCAGCTCAAATTTACACCAAATTTGCTTTCCATCCGGCTTTACACCTTCTGCGATGTCGAAGACTTGACCTTGGAAGTATGGGATCCTTCCTACATCGTGACCCTCCTACGAGCTCAGGACCAGATGTTCCATTCCTTCAGGCTCTGCCACCGCTCCCCACCCACTACCGAAGCAGCATATGCATTGTTTAGTGCATTTGTATCTCGTCACCGTGCACACTCCGATCACTTACTCTCTTGTCCTTTGACATGGAGAGCCAGGATTTCGCTCCTGTGGAATTGATCATGCGCCAGTATCTCTCATATGACACGTTCCGTCCCCTCTGTTCCCCATGTCACCTTCGTGAACTAGTTATCGATCTCGGTTTCTGGATTGACGATGACGACTTGGTGTCCTTGGCTCGCAACTGGCCCTTTCTCCACATATTTGAAGATGCCGATGGCAAAGCCGTCGAACCGAACACGCATCACTGGGTCAACACTATCATTGGGAGGGTCCCGCAGAAACGGTTCGATGATTTCTTGCACGATACGAGGTTCAGGTTCAAGTCAAATGTTTTGCACGATTGCTCGTCTGAGCTGTCACGGCACGTGACTTGCGCAGGGAGTGAGCCAGGTGGCGGTGCTTGCAGCGGCGGCTTTTTCTTGTCCGCCATCTTGCCAGCGAGCTGGCTTCCTTGCATCGAGCGCCTCGCCTGCTCCTTGTTTTTGCAGGTCGCTCTCGGCGCTCGACCTGGCGCACCCTTGGGCCTTCAACCTCATGGACGCCTTTCTGCGCCAACTCGCCAGCTCGTTGGCCCTCTCTGGTGTCGACGCACCCTGCGCCGGCACTCTCCATCACGCGTTCTGCAGACCGTGACGGACGCGTCTTCCGGCCAACTCACTAGCTCGTTGGCCCTCTCTCTCGTGTCGACGCACTTCACGTCGGCACTCACCTCGGGGCGTTCCGCAAACGGACGCCATTATTCGCCAGTGAGCTGGTACGCGCCCACTGGTCCTCTCTCTCGCGTCGGCACTCACCTCTGGGCGTTCCGCAAACGGACGCCATTATTCGCCAGTGAGCTGGTATGGGCCCACTGGTCCTCTCGTGCGCCGACGCGTATCGCTCTTCGCAGGCCACGCTTGGTTCACAACGAGATGCATTGCCCTTTGTATGCATGCTCGGCGCACTCTACCGTGTCCAATGGTACCTAGCCATACACGAATCACTGCACCCAATGGCACCCAGCCATACGCAGTACGCTCCGGCGCCCACTGATCCTCTCATAGTACGCCACTGGAGCCTTCTCCTTCTGTGGGGGCTGAGCTCTGCTGCATGCGTCACAGGCTCCTCCTTCTTGGGAACGCAGCTCGCTCGCCCTCAGTGCTTGGGGCCAAAAAGCCCTCTGGGCTTTTGCCCAAACCATTAAACATCCTCACTCCTGTGGGGTACATGCCTACCAGTATGTAGTATGTACATTACCTGCTCCTCCCTGCGAGCCACCGTTGCAATCGAACTGCACGGATAGTATCTACATACGATGTGTGTACGTGTCCGAAGACCTGGCTTGTTTGACAAGGTCTATCATCAAACTCGCACTCCTCCTGGATCGCAGTCAGTCAATCTGTGTTGTTTCCCAAATGCCTTTCTCTGAGAGGTTTGCTCGTGAATGGGACGCGAGCCTGCACATACTCGTATCTGTCTATAGGAAGCATCGATTTGCGCTTTGTTGCTGGCAGTCCGTTAGCGTGAGGCTGTCTGTGCTCAAGCTTGATCACAAGGAGAGTTGGAAGCATCCACATCGTCCAGACTCCTACTATACTGAAAGTGGTAAATTACGCAGTCTGTGACAGCGGACAAAGGAAAAGGCTATACAAGATCGCGCTATGCCTTGTGAAACTGGTCCTTGATCTTCCAAGGCGTGTCATACCACCCCACCTTTTCTAACAGTAGGTATTGCACCACTTTACGCGGGCCTGCAAGGTCAGAATTCACAACATGCCCACGTTTGTCAGCGATGTCAATTTTCTGTGTGGGGTGACACGAGGTCGAGTCACGGAGATGTCAGAGGCAGGGAGAGAAAGCCGCTTACGTGCGTAGTATCAAACTTGACGAGGGCTTGAATGAGCAGACGATGCCCATTGATGGGTTGTGCATTTTCAGTATAGACCTCACCCGCTCGGATGGAAACAATGTCCACAGGTGTAGATGCTCTCCGCTCTGATGGACGTCAGAATGGAGCCCGAGGTGCGGGATGTGACTTACTCTTTGACTTGGGGAACAGAGCTGCATCCGAGACGTCGCTCGTGATGCTCCAAGCCCAATTTTGACCCTTTTCTCGCCGACGCATAGCCCTGATAGTCTTTTCCTGGAATGAGCCAGACGTGAACTCTTTCACCGTGTCCTCGTGCCCCCTATGGTAATCGGAACTCGTGACTAACAAACGTATTCAAGCGTCGACCAGGTGCGTACCTTGCGATGGAAGTATTTACTTTGCGGTAGGTATCAAGAGCTACTTGTCGTAACGGGGCCAACAAAGCATCTGGAGAATTGTTGCGTACGCTCAATATGCGGCCCAACGTCTTGACGCGTAAAGCTACATTTCTCCCCGGGATGGCGTTCGCTTTTGCCATGACAAACATACTAACAACGTGTCAGAGACTGTATTTCGGCACAGACGATTAGAAGCGCACCTGTACGAGTTCTTCATCCAGTTGCTCGTGTTATGCTTGATCGCATACCAGAGATCGCTGTGTCATGTAGTCCTCGATGTTGGCACACACTCAACGAATACAATTACGATACATACAAGAATTTGCTCGGCGCAAACACGGGTTTTGAAGTGAGCGAGCGGACCATTGGACGCAGCTCATAAGGTATCTCTGCATCTGACAAATTTATAAGTAATGTCGCCAGACGGTGTCTAGAACAGCGGCCATACCCAAGTTTGCCATTTCCGTGCCCCATACGTCGGCCGTGGCGTACATCTTGGTAAACCGCTTCATGCTCTCCATTGCCTGAAGATTCTGCTCTGCAGCGCTTTCGAGGGATGATGACCTAGACTTGGACTTTTTCGACTTGCCATCTGATGGTTGTGGTTCTGCCTTGGGTGATGGCAAAGTGTTCCGGGACGTCGGCGATGATTGAGAACCAGAAGGTTTCTGCTTGCTCTTGACGGCCATCGCTGCGTACGACTGGGAACGGACAGAAGGCCAAACATTTACCCTGTGTGTCCATGATCCGCATGTTCTGAGTCCAATCGCTGCCATCGCCTGGACAGTACCAATTTGCCAGTCCTCCTTAAGCTTTGGGCCTCCTTCAAAGTACTTGTGAACGTTCGATTCAAAGACACATGGCATTTCCAAAAGAAGAAATTATCCGAACTATTCCGTTCACACGCACCTCGCCGGGCCTCTTACGCATACGTCGGGGCGAGTGGCTATAAAAGGATCGACCGTTTCAAAAATTTCGGCACATTCAAGCTTACACACGTTTGTTTCTTACCACCAACTTCTGCCATGCCTGTAAGTCCATCTCGGTCTTTGTCACGACACATCGCATCTTATTTACTGCTTTTTTCCAGCGTTCTTCGCGTTCCTCTCGTCCGGCACCAAGGCCAGCTGCCGCTCCCGCACAGCAATCCCGGGGTGCTCACACTGCCGCTATGCCTCCACAAGCGGCGCACGCAAACCCTGCGCATGCCCCTGCACCACCTGCAACGGCCACCCAGTCCGGTCAACCAGGCATGTTTGCGCAAATGGCCGCTACTGCTGGCTCCGTGGCGGCCGGCTCGGTCATTGGTCACGGAGTTTCCCAGATGCTCTTCGGTGGCTCCAACTCGGCAACGACTGCTGAGCCAGCAGCTCCGGCTCAACAACAGTCCTTCCAATCCGCTTCCGCTTGTGACGTTCAGGCAAAGGACTTTACACGTTGCTTGGACAAGGCAGACCTGCCAAGCTGTTCGTATTATCTTGAACAGCTAAAGGCCGTATGTGCTGGCTTCCGCTCCTTGCTTCATATGTGCTGACTGCGAAACTCCTTCAGTGCCAAGAAGCTGCCCGCCAATATTCATAGATTTGAATGTTAGTTGTACCCTTACGAATTTAACAATGGCATTTGTCAGTTAATATCAGCACCCCTCATCGACTTGTATCGAACTTGATTCACTTTCTCTGGTAAGGTAAAATCATGAGGGAGGGATAGAGCCAGTCATAGCATTGGCTATGCATTTGTGAATTTCGTACAACATGCGAACCACTCAGGTAATAACGTGTTCGGGAAAGCAAGAGCATGCAAATATGTCTTGCTTACCGTCGTGTGATGGGACGTTCTCGCACTTTCCAAGTCGCATCTGCCTTACATCGGGTCGTCACTGCCGCCAATGAATATGCCGACCGCAAAGACGCATTTGGTGTTTCACTGAGTCTGTCTGTTCATTTGCTAACTTGAAGCAAGTTGTGTGATCCCAAGTTGGCCTGCGTCGAAACATGACATTCTATTCTATTCTTGTAGCTGTGGCCCCGTATTCACGACACATGCAAAGGTCGATGAGCCATGCGACGAAAGCAAATGAAATATCCGCAATCCGTCAAATCTGATTTCCCCATGCCACACGATTTCATTTTGCTCCGAGTCAGCAAGTGGGACATTGCCACGACTGAACACTGATTGTGGATTGGAGGGAGGCCGTTCATGTTGGTCAGTGTCTCTGTCTGCTCGGTGCTTCGCATCATTTACATCTATCCGCTTGTCTCCTCGTACTAGACGTTACGATCGAGGGCAACATTGGAGGCATGCCGTACGACTTACATTCAAGTACCCTTGTTTAACTCATACTACACTTGATACTGTGTTTGTGTTGTTGCCAACATCGTATGGTGCCTGGCCAGCTCATCGGCCATTCCCTTCTGTGCATCTCGTCAACATGGGAAAAACCGACTACTGAAAACACAACAGGCATACGGTTAAGTCTGTACGCTCACCTCGTCGGCTAAGTCGCTTGCACGTTTGGAGCCAGGTGGATCAGGATCGTACTGTATGTCTCCCTACTTCTCTTGTGCTCGAGTCGTTGATGAGTTTGATTGATAGCACTGGGCTTGCTAAGTACTAGCTGAAAGAAGAAATGCAAAGATTTCTGTCGCTTTGCTTGCCCTGAGCAAATCATCTCATCCAGATCACCTGTAGGTCAGACTATAGGACTTGCTCGGTACCGATGAACCTCGAATGCACTTTGACATTATACGTCTGGATGACCTGCATCCGATGGCACCGACCAGGAACCACGAGAACACCCGTTCAACATCAGCAACATACCCCATGTTGGAGATTGCGCAGCTCCGAGGATAACCAGCGTCTTCGGAAGAAGTATGCTAGGCGCGTCTATCTACCTACGAGATGGGTGTGCGTGCCGCGCGACGCAAATCAGGTATGTCGGTTTCGAGTGGTGGAACCCAACGCACTGGTCATCGTAAGGCCCTTGGAGAATGCCGAACTGTTCGGGAACTGCTCCAGGCTGTTCGTGAGCAGTGTGGTACTCCCTGCGCAATGTGACGGTCTGTTGAGTCTCCCATACGTCTCGATGAGAAAAGGGAGCACTGTACCCCGACATGTATTCACCCAGCTACTCTCTAACTGCTATGATCCTACTGCCGGGATCCTAGCATCCACTGCGAGGATACCCTTTCAAACAACGAATTTGTGGAAGCTGCGAATGGACTTTCAAGTTGATAAGCCACGCTCTTTTGAATTTCTTGTACTCGACCCAGTGGCTGTACCGTACCGCCCAGAAGCTGATTCTCATGCTAGGACGCATTCTTCAGATCGCCGTAGGACGAGGGCATGGCTCCGTTGTGACGATCCTTGCTTTCGCTCCGGACAATCCATTTTTACATCTTCCTACGGTTGGATTCATGGAACTTTTGGAAGAAATCCAATAATTGATTACCTCGTCGAGAACGGAGCTGACATCTGATTACACACTTGCACTTATGCTGTACGTCCCATTACTCTCTTCAAGTTTGAATGAAGACATGGATGGTTTGAAGGATTCGGAAATACTCATTAGCCATGGTCATCCCAATGGCTCCGCATCGCTTTTTTCGATCCACAATGCAGCGAACATATGCACTCTAGCAATGGCGACTCGCTCCTCCGCCTCGTATTGCACTCCAATGAAGATACTACCTGAAATTCCCAGTCAATACTGCTGGTGCCAACTGACCCTCCACTGGCACATTGCCATCAAACGAGGGCGTGTTTTCCTATCTTCTTTCGCGTCACACTTCTCCCCATGGCATCCCTGGAAGAAATCTCCGATGTCCACCTCTTGATCCAGGATGGGACTGCGCACGTAGATTCTATCCTCCACATTGTACAGTGGTCCCTTCTACTCTACACTCCCTAACCCGGATCCCCGCTATCATGGTCAAAGAGCATACTTTGGGCATTGAGATCCTTGCTCAAGGCTGCGATCACTCTCGTCGCGAAACTTGGCTTCAGATCACTGGAGGGAGAGGCTTATCAGATATCTCCATGGTTCCTTCTTTCGCTTGGCATCCCCTTAGGCTCCAGAACTGTTATGATAAGCTTGTGGAGCGCCTGACCATCCATGACTCATTTCCTGGTCGAGAATGGAATGGATATCCTCGTACTGCGAAGATCCAGATTTCTTACGGTTGTGTTCCGAAGTCTCAGAGAAGCCAAGAAGATTCTCTGGAAAAACATTCCTTCAGAGAGCATGTTTTCGTCGTCCAATTTCTTCAGGTTCTTAGCTGCACATCACCTCGGACTCGTGTGTCTTCTGGAAGAGAGGGCGGCACTCCGCTGCTTGGTCGAGGACGGAGTCAACGTCCCTTGTGCGTTCTTGAATATGTAGGCCAGTGGAAGTGGTCAAAATGAGATTCCGCCTCACTACATAAGCACCTTTTCTCGAAGATGACGCTTGCGGACTTTGAAACGAGTCCAGGCCGACTGCCCGAGGCCATGTGCTCGAAGCTAATCCCCGCGGAAAAGCAAACTCAGACCATGCCGACATGTTTCCATTGCACAATTTGCACTCGTCCTTCTCTGCCGCTTCTCGCTACGTTGAACTCGCGCGACGTCCGAAACTCGTAGGCACCAATGATTCGCTATCTTCCAAATAACGGGACGGATATACCACTGGTAATGGGGACACCCCTGTTTTGCGTTACATTCAGGCCATTCATTGTGATTGGCCGCAAAAAAAAACTTGAATCCTGGTCAATCATAGTGCAGTGATTTAAATTGTTATTGTCATTGACCCTTCGACGACCAGTTTGTGCGGCGAACACCAATACGCATAGCAGTAGAACGCGGGCAAAGGGCCGCCGTGAATCACCTCCACTCAATCAACACACATTTTCCTCGCGACGTCTGAATCCTCTTCATTTTACTAAACTCAACTCGGAAGAAAAATTTACAGATGCGGAACATCCACGTTGAGGGAAACACCTTTATTTTTGCAAGTGGCTCGAGTGGAGCCATACCCTTCCACGTTGCAGCGGCACAAGGTCATGGCCACCTCCACGCTTCCACGTCTTCACGGAATGGTTTTCCTTCCAGACATGTGAACCCATGCTGCGTCTTCTTACTATTAGGAGGGAATCGGTCGTACTCGATGTCGCAAACGACGGGGATACATTTTGTTTCGCGTTGGTAGTGGAATACTTGTCGACGCTCCCACCCCGAACCATCCATTATCCAACACCAAACGGGTGTGTGCTCGGCAACCTTCTTGCCCATCCGCGAATGACGAGCTTATGAGCTTATTGATGTGGTTTTAATTAGTTGGCGAGGACGCTCAACACTCAGATCTGTCCCTTGAGTTAGATCAGGTCGTCAGTACGTGCCGTGCGCGGGGCAACGACCCTAGATTTCTCGTCATTATCTTCTTGTTGACCAAGGTCGAGTAGCCTCGTTAGTACATCTGTATCTCTTGATTTTCAATGGCCGGTGACACCTGCATCGTTCTCCAGCGTGGATCAGAGCTAACTCGAATGCACGATCGCTCCATTTCTTCCAAATCCGAGATCCCTCACCAC
Organism: Imleria badia; assembly: GCA_015039435.1. Taxonomy (NCBI): domain Eukaryota; kingdom Fungi; phylum Basidiomycota; class Agaricomycetes; order Boletales; family Boletaceae; genus Imleria; species Imleria badia. Next base: position 29,916 of record MU130974.1, read on the forward strand.
AAAGAACCACTATGCCTAACCACTAGCATGATGTGAACACACCAATTTAACTCGAACGAGGTATGAATAGTTCGTCGAGAAGCATCACTGCAGGTCTGCAACTTTGAACGCGCGCGATCGGGTTCGAGGGTTCATCGCGTTATTTCCATGCGGTCACATCATTGACTTAATTTACGGGAACATACCCTTAGTCGTAGACATGGTGGATCATACTACGCGTTTCATGTTCTCTACCAACGACCGAGATCGACTCGGGTCTTCTGCTTTTCTTGTTCGACGGTGCGTGCGGCCAGCGCGACTGTAACCCGTAACATCCATCTAACCATGGGCGTGGCCCACGTTTCGCCTCAAACGGGCCGTCCGTCGTGACACCCACAGCGGTGGGCTGGCAGGCGCCTCTTCCTCGTGTTCTTCTTCCTCCTCATTGGAAAAGTGGTATGGCAGCGGCACCTCGCGCGTGACGCGGTATTGATCAATGTTACCCAGGTGCTCGTTCTCGAGTCGATCTGACACCGTCGCACGTCAGCCGCGGTCAGCATGGAAAAGCAAGCAAAGGGGAAAGGGAGCGCACAGAAATTCCACTGCACCCTTCGCAACATCTCCAGCGAGGCAACCATGAATGTGCGCACGGTGATGCTGGGCGCATGGACGGGTATGTAAATCAACCAAATGAAACGAATGCATATGTTGGATACCTGCCAAGACGAGGTGGGTTTAGACGAAAGAAGAGACGGATCTTCGGAACGTACCAAAGCAAAGTAGTAGGACTAGGTCACCATCAGCAGCGTCAGAGAGATCGATCGGGCAAAGGAGAGACGCACCGGTATTTGTGATTTGTAGACGAGCTCCGGTCTAAGGAGGGGATATCGTGCATGTGGTTTACACAATGACCAGTCCATCAAAAAGTCCTGAGACACAGACATGTCATGCTTGTCGAAAACTATGGAGGTGGAGGAACTTACCCAAGAACACGCATATGTCGCATAGACAACCCCCGTGAATAGCCAGAGGATGTAGCTCGCACCGATATGGGGTGTCGCTGAGACATGGTCTTAGACGCGTGTTGACCATAGTAGATTCGTACATGCCTTGGTGTCTCCAGTGGTAGTAAAAGAAGTAATGGACTATCCCCATCGCGTACTTTCCAGCCTATTTCAGCGAGATGGTGAACATAGGATGAATAATGACAATAAAGCTTCCATACATTGATAAGATGGGTGGGAAGGTTCGAGTCCCGGTATCGTCTCAAGCTCTGCGCGAAACGTACAGCGAATGGCAACACGGCGAGAAGGTAATACCATTCCCAGTTCTCAGCTGTGCCACACGTCGACCATGCTTCCTGCGCACGAGGGTCGTAAGCTAATGACTGCAGGCTCTGATATGCACTTTGGGGAACTGGTTCAGATTGATGTGAAGTTGTCACGTCATCCGGGAATGAACCGTATTTCGACGACCCGAAATGCGTCACGACTGGCAGAGACAACAAAGAGAATTTGGCCAAGAAACGAGTGTAGAAGCAGCCCACAAAGTACGTGCCGGAAAGTGAATAGATGAGGCTGCAAAACTGATCGCTGGTAGTGACAGCGTGAGATGATTTGAATGAAACCACCATCGAAGTGCATACCCGAGCCAGAAATCGGTAAACTGCAAGGCGATGCAAAACGATCAGATCTCGAAGCTCCCTCGTAATATTGATAATCGGTCACAAACCTCGACCTTCCATATCCAACTGGCCCAAAGCTTGGCTATGTTCTTGATGGTCCACCAACGTGCGGGTCCCCACGTCAATTTCTGCGTGCCCAGATGTGGTTTGCATCAGACCTGGACCAGGAGAATCACATGGTGGTTAAGGACTCACGCGGATTGGATTAAACATAACAAAGAAGGTGAGAGCGAGCCAAATCAATGGCCACAACAGCGGGGGACCAAGCTGAGCCAAGGAGAACCAAAAGGCATAGGCCAGGGTGCAAAAGAGGAAAGAAGGCAACTGTCGCGCCCGGTAAAAATCAGCCCGCGATTTGTAAACATACACCACATACTTCAAAGTATTCATGATGATCAAGTCGCGATCTCGGGTTCAGTTCTGTGCGGACCGTCAGGGAGCGAACAGTGTATTCACAACAAAAACGCACCAAAGATAAAGACGTAGTTAATTCTTTCGCGCGCCCATACGGCGACGTTGATCCCGATTAATAGTGCCAGTACTACCGGTAAAATGAAAACCGAGTATATATAAAGCAGGAGATTCCATGACGGGAGCGATCCCCGCGTATGTTCCTTGAAAGCTACCAATAAAGTTCAGAATGGTACCATTGCACAATCTCGGAAGAAATTCATACAGAGGAAAGTACCTCCAACAATGGCAGGAAGTGATAAGCCCATCCATAATCCGGAGCGGAATGTGCTAAAATGGTGCGTCTTTATTAACGGTCCGACTCGAAGGCGGTCCAGAGCTTTCTTTCTGTCCCCGCGTTCTGGAGACAAGATCCACGTGTCAGTGAAGTGTAAATAAAACACGTGAATCCTACAACGGCCAGGCGTGACGTACCGAATCGCATCGCGAAAAGGTCCTCCATTTCCTTGATCATCGTACTAACCATAGCACCAGAGGCAAAGGCGGAAGGTTCTACCTAAATAATACAAATTTTTGGTGTTGCAGCATTGTCGACGAACGTAACCACTTACTTTCTCGTTCATGTAGGCGTCCAATACCGAATTCTTGGTAATCTTCTCATATTTCTTGAGCGCTTTGCGAAAGCCGATAAGGTTAAGGATCTTGGTACAAAACACAAGGAAATCACGAGCGGGTGTCAACACGTGACATATATTATAGTAAACATCGACTCACTCTGTAATTGTTGAGAACTTCGAGGCCTCTATAAATACATGCCGCGTGTTAGCATCGTGTGAGCCATCGAGAAGACAAAATGGTAGCGTTCCTCCGCGAGGAAGAACATCTCAACGCACCGGTAATGTTCAACGGCAGCCTTTCGGAGTCGCTTTTTCGCGTGTCGATACCCATGAGCGTCAAGTGGATGCCTCGGCCCACCCAAAGACAGCCGCCCCATCAAGCTATTCGAGCGTTTGGATGGCGATCCAGTCGAGTCATCCAGCGCGGTCGGCGAACACGCAGTGTTGCTCTTGGACGAGCTATCGGGGTCCTGTTTGTCTTCACTTTTCCTCATCCCTTCCTTCCCAAAAGATCTAGGAAGATCGCCACTGCGACGCGTGTGTTCCGTCGGGTGCGGCCCCAAGTCGGATGTATCAACGACGCCATGTTGCCCTGATATGTGTCAGTTGAGGGTAGGACGTGGGTACAGAGAAAAATATTCACCATTACGCCCCGATTCAGAAGCTAATATACCGCCCCCGTCGATTTGATCAGGCACTTCTATTCTCGTGTTGCCATCCGGGAACCACTGCATCAACGACGCCAATGCAGACGGGACAGAAAATTGCGCCCTCTTTGCGTGCCCAGAGGATTGCTAACGGGTCACATTCACATTTTCAGTGGGCGTGTGCTTTGATCCAAAAGAAAGCCCACCGACATAAAACATTTGACGGTGTACGCCGAGTTCGTTGAGTTGTTCTTTTATCCGTTTGGCACGTTCACTCATCTCCTTTTCTCTCTCTGCGTAAAATTTTTCTACTTTTTCGAGCTCGGCATCCAGCATATTGAAAAACCTGGCATGCGTGGCGGGCAGGTTGGCGAGTATGGTATGCAAAGATGGTGGTGTGGGAGACCCCGCTAAAACCAGAATTGAAACCCATCGAGCTGAACGGACAGCGAGAACAGATACCTGAATCCCTGAAAAAAGGGAACACGGGAGGAGAACGAGGGGTTCTTGGAGGGAGCGGCGTTTGTTGAGACGGTGCAGTCGATGTTGTACCGGTCACGCGAGGGGGAAGCGTGGCCAAGGTCACACTCAACGACGGTTCTGGTAGAATGTGTGAGCGCCCGAAATCGACAGTTGTCCGTGCATTCGGGACTTACTATCCTGGTTGCTCGTTCTTCGCCTTGTAGGGGAAACCGGCCCATGGCCGCTCGAGTCCGAAATACCGTGCGTTGGAGGGCCAGTTCCAGCCACCAATAGGCTTGGAATGCACGCCGACGTTGAATTTCCTCGATTCAAATCCTCCTCTGTCATGATAGAGCACGAACGCATTTCAATGTTTAGAGACGGAATCGGTGGTCAAGAGATATTCCCACCTTTGGAATCATCAAATTTCTCGTTGGTTGGAGCGGAACGGTGGGTATGATCGACGTTTGTAGGTACAGCGGAACCCGTCGGATCGACAGGCTGCGGTGCCTGTGCGCGCATGATTCCCAACTGTACTTTAAGCCCGCGATAGTCTCTGTTGAACAGGACACCGTCGTGTGTTTCCCCAGGTATGAGAACAATGTCAGATATGGACGCTCGAACAAGAGAATGGCAAACTGATTACATATAAGCTTTTTTCCACTCGGCAGTCTGTTGAAGTAGGTCAGCAAGATGACCATGCATGGATGCAGCTTGGAGAACACTCGCCTGGGTATCCTGGAGGTATCTGGTGTGTAGCGGAGGACGAGCAAGTAGGTGTTCGGTCAGGAATAGCCGACGAGCCAATGAAACAGACAGCTCCTCACCGTGCAAATTTCATGTTTCAGTGCAGTGTCTATCAAATTCAACGGAAAAGCCACTGCGGTTGGTACTCAAAAGTCGTCGAAGAGAAACCAACTTCGATCCCTTGGAATATAACTGAAAGTCGCTCGCTGTGTACGTGAGCATCCGAACCGGAATCACCCAAGAAAGTGGATACGGAATTGCCAGCCCGTTCTTCCGAGTCGTCACAGCTGTGTCTTCGAGATCTAGATACGATCAATCTCCATCAGCCATTATTTTTGCTGGAAAGCGCCTCCTATAAATGGAAAACCAATCAAATTCGAGAAAAAAGCGTAGCGAGTTGCAAATGCGCATCGATCATCATGATCATGATCCGCTGCCTTCAGCACGACGAGGGCTCCCACTGACAAACGTGCGACCAACCTACGAATACAATCGCGACTTGCCTTTACCAACCTCTCCGTTGCACCACCTCTCCATTTCGCTTTGCTCATTCAAGTTGACAGATCAATGGCGCTTCAACCGTCTTATGCTTCTGAGACCCCGAGTTTGACGCTAACCGAGCATCGTGCACTCATCTTTGACGTGTACGGCACGCTCATCGATTGGGAGTCTACCATACACGATGCGTTGGTTCACGTCTTTCCAGATCTACCGCGAGAGGAGATCCTGGTTCGTTATGCGGGGGTCGAGGGAAAGTTGCAGATGCAGTTCCAAAGCACGCCTTATTCGAAAATTCTGGAACTGGCTTATCGCCAGCTAGCGGCGGGTGTGGAAGGAGAATTGGGAAAGGACTCGGAGCAGCTCGGAGCCAGTGCCTCGGACGACGCCGCCCTGCGTTTCGGGAGGTCCATCGCAGACTGGAAGCCATTCCCTGACACGATCGACGCGCTGCACAGACTCAAGAAACATTTCGCCCTCGTCGTACTCTCCAACGTCGACGACCACAGCTTCGCACAGACACACGCCAAGCTCTGCACCCCCGCCCACCCAGGGTCCGCCTACCCCACCATCACTCCCGACTCGCCCTTTGCGCTCGTCCTCACCGCACAGCAAGTCGGCGCGTACAAGCCCGACCCATTTATGTTGGCGAGTGCGCTGCGGCAGCTGTCCGCCAACCCAGACCCGTCGCTGCCGTCGAACCCGGGCGTGCATGCGGATGCATCAAGGGTGCTCGTCGTCGCCAACTCGCTCCGCCATGACATCCTCCCCGCGATACAGCATGGGTTGCGCAGCGTCTGGATCAGCAGGTATGGGGTGAATGTCATTGGGAACGAGCGCGACCTCGCAGTCCACTACTCGGATCGGGAGGGTGTTACACTCGTAGATGATCATGGTGGCAAGTACCCCTATACCTGGCGCTACGAGACGTTGGGTAGGATGGCAGATGCCGTGGAAAGAGAAGTGCAGAAATGAGCAGTTCTGTCGTACCTGTCATGTGATCGTATTTTCTCCTAGTCACTGAATTCCGATTCGAAGCAGAGAGTTGTAAAAACGTGCCGCGGATGGGTGGCGTGTTAGTCGGACTCGTGACAACTTGAAGTCTTGAACTCCCTAAGTATGTCCTTGCTGCGAGGTCAAAGACGCTTCTTCTCCCGATCACATCTACAAGTGAGTATTTTTGCACTGTTGACTGGTTTCGTAGACCGAGGGGGTCGTACGCTCTCGCTTCAGACCTTCGCTGTCAGCTCTACTCGATGGCGAGCGTTAACACTGGCAAGATTCGACTACGCACAAACTCGTCTTCCACCCATTCGTCACATCACGCGATCGCCGATAGCATCACCCAGTTGACCCAACGTAAACGTTCTCACTCGGATCTCCAAGGAGGGAACCCCAGCTGCGCCGTCCATCGACTGCCAGCGCCTCAGTGGCTCAGTGGCTGTCGAGGAATAGGGTACCACCGGCCATCCCCCCAACGCAGTCTCGAGTTGGGGCGAGACGGCAGGCTGATATGATCACAGCCCATGTACGGGCAGGCACTGAAGTGAACACGCAACGCATGGTCTGTTGCGCCCGAGCCATTTTTCAACTGGCGTGACTTAGTGATTGGGCTCATTTCTCATTTCTCATTCTTCCTTGCATCGTGACCTATCGCTCGCACAGCGTGGCCAACTTCGGCTGATAGAACACCGTGATGACTCGGAACGCCGTATGAAGTTCTGCCACACCAACATGGGCTCATCCACATCGTTCCGGTTTCCGCCGGCATTCTCCACGTGGATACTATGCTTTACGGCTCCGAGGTGCGCAGGCCATTTCGACCATGGTGGCACCATGGTAGATGCCCTCAAGTCGACACGTGTGCCAAAGTAGAGAAGACGTGGTCATTTTTTCCAGCGTGGGCCATTTTCTTTGACCTAGAATCATGGCCAATTTCCGCGTGGCGCTGGCATCCAGCCCCTCGAGAATTCTATCGCACATTGCACTTCTTTTCGGCGTTCCGTACGGACGTGAATTTTTGGGGCCTTCGCCGCCCACACCCAACATCACATCTTCAATTGAGCGCAAGGTGCGTGTGATTCCCGGCGTTCAAGTCTCCAAGTTCCAAGACGATCAACGTGCAAAGCTGCCCCATGTTCCATGGTGCGATGGTCCACTAATAGTTTGATAAGTTAACGGAAACAAGCGACACAAAGTATCCTCTATGTGGGTCATGCGATCAAATCAATATGACTGCCACAAGTAAGATAACAAGAATAATTATCAAAAACGTGATGCACCATCCCGACTTGGTGTCTATGGGTAATAGTCAATACAACGACAATGTCGGGGAACAGGGTCCGGCATACCCTCCGTGTCTCGTATGAATTTCTTCATTTTCCGCATGGCGCTATCGAGCTTCGAGTCCGAACGATCAACGTTGCGTTCTAGGTCATCCAGCATTCTCCAATTTGTGTTAATACAACATGACGACATGCCCGACACCCGGGGCTCACTCGTTGTGTTGACCAATCTCTTGTCCCATCAGGCCGGCTTGTTGCGCAAGCGTAGTCAGTGTCCCTGATATTGAGTCCATCGTGCGATCCTGCTCTTGAATCATGAGCTGAGGCAGGGTGAGCGTCATTAATCTTTGCTGGTGCTAAGTTGAGAGGTGCACATGCCTGTCGTTCTTCATGTGCCCACTGGTTGTCCTCGTCTTGATCGCCATTCTGGGGCGAATTGCTAGTGGTCGGAACCGTCGACTGTGAGCCACCCGCTGCTGAACTTTGGGAATAGGGTGACCGGAGATGAGTCTGGGGTATATGAGAAACGCAAGGTCAATTGCTGACGTTAACGCTGGCAAAGGAGTTGACCCGCACGTTTGTATCCTCGACCTCGGCTCGCATACTCTGCGGGCCTTGCCGTCAATGTTCCAACAAAGGAAACTTGCCAACGTGGCTGAGACGCACCGTAATCTCGCGCCTGACTCGCCCAACATAGCGCCGTCGCTCCGCTACTTCTACCTCATCGAGATTGAACAAGCGAGGGCCGGTCGACTCGACTACCCTTGCAGATAATTGTCAACAACGTCGGTGTGCACTCGATGCAACAAGGTCAGAGGCCGTACTTTACGCTCTCCTCGAGGTCTTCGAGGTCTGCTTCCAGCGCTGCTAGGGTGGCTTTGAGCTGCGGACCATCACGTATTCAGCCACGGGAATCACGATTCCAACGAATTCGTGGTTTGAAAAAAACGAACCTCGTTTCGAGCCCAAACGAGTTCTTCACTTTCCTCGCGCGCCATGCTGCGGATGCGGAGGTAGGACGCACGCAGCGTCGAGGCTGTCTGTAGCGAGGACTGTATTTCTTGCTGTACGACATGATATGGGTCTGTGGACATGAAAATTCCGCGAGTTCGGACGTGTGGATATATGCCGTCGTAAAGAGGTTGTTATGGGCGGCTATGTACAAGTCTGACACTGCTCGCTCTGTTTGGTGTGTCTGAATCATTTCCTCTTTTGGAGAGCCCCTGCCTCACAATATCATCAAGGCCTGCTTACAGTAACCCCACCGTCTTGGCTGCAGTCCAATCTTGCCTGTACCCATCTGGGTTCTCTTGCGCCTCCTGTGCGCTCACCGATCACCAGTTTCCCCTGTCAATGAGTGGCACTGAGCTCATCGGTCACATTTACGCCATCACGGGAGCTCCTCAAACACGTCCCCCACTCTCCACCATGTCCTACCTAATCCCAGAGACGCAACTCACCGCTGTCGTGCCACCCCGGCCCAAGGAGTCCGTGGCCTTCGAGCAGTGTTGCATGCCAGTCTGTACTGGTAGTGTTTGCTCCTTCGTTGGTAACTCCACATCCTTGACATTGTCAACGACCATCCAACGTGGTATTTGTTGCAACTGCCAGTGTGAAAGGGCACGACCTAAATACAAGGAGTGAATACTTACTTAACCATACAGGTGTAGCTCACTGGCACTTATACCTCCAGTCTCGAGTGAGTACGAGACTGGAGGAAAAGAGGAGACGTCATTCGAATGCACACGTCGATGAGGAGTCCTTAAAAGTGATTGTAGTGATTGTAGTGATTGTAAGTAAAAATGTATCTACAGGCTGTTTCCCAACAACAACATCAGAGTGCATGTCTGGCGAGGTATCGAGCAGTGTAGGAGTAATGCACAGCTAGTGCCACGTCACGAAATGAATACACCGTGGGAAATCAGCGACTGATTTTAAGTTTGTATCTGCAATATATTCATGCAAGCATTCACCGATGTTGAGTGCTTGTGGACTGAATTTCAACGCTTTGCGCAATTCACTAGGTGAATATGATTGGATTATTCACTAGGGTTTGAGTGATAACCAAACCTGATTATCGGGATCAAAACGATGGATTAGTGGTGCTCATTGCAGCGCATAATCAGTTATTAATAAGCAGGTTATCATTCTGACCAGGGGTGGAGTTCAGTCATAAAAAAGTACAATTCGAGTAATAATATATCGAAATACAGGTGCCAAATATGCCTGAAGCGACAGTGATAATAATGGTAGTATGCTGGTGGGAACATGGAACTCGGTGTTCAGGCCCCACAGCATGAACGTCTAGTCATCTTCCTGGTAGTAGTCTTGGTCTTCTCTCTCGGAACGGAATCTCCAGTTAACAATATCGCCTCAGATGGCCCAGGTGCAGGTGTGGGTGGCTGGATGTCCTCGTGCTGCTTGTGCGTTGAAGGGATTCCATGACCGGATTTGACCTTGTTGTCCTGGCCCATGTTGTTGATAGATTGCAGGACCGTGTCGATTTCATCGTCCTCTTGATCTGCTTCATAAGGATGAAGCACGTTGCTGACTGCACCACTTGCCAACATCATTTGGTGTCCGAGTTTGATGTTGCAACCCAGATCCCGTGCGATGAGGTGAGCAGCGATGAAGCGAGCAAGAAAAGACTCTGTGAAGTGTGAGAGTCCCAGCGGAGATAGGGTGTCGCCTGGCGGATTGGCCGCTCCCAGCATTCGTAGGAGCATTGAGTGGATGATGACAGTGCCCTTACGACCATAGCTGTAGTAGAGCGACAGAGTAAAGGATCATGTCGGAGAAGAATAAATAGAACTCACTAGCCAGGCCGTGTGTTGCGGTACAAGGTTAATGGGATGTTTTTTGCACAACCTAACTTGCTGTAATCTCTTCCAAACCCAATATCCTCCAGGTCATCAAGGAAGGAATTGTGAATGGCACAGTGTTTGCATGCAGCTGGGTCAAGGATCAGCTCGAGAACCTGTGTCTTCATTGCCATTACGCATGCAGGGACTTCACTCCATTTTGGTGAGATTGGCCAACCCCACCTCCATGCTTCCTTTACCCTTGCGTCGTGCTCTATGAAGTTCCTGAGGGCACGGCAGATCTGGAAAGAGAGGTCAATGAATTTGCGTGAATCACGATCACCATGCTGCCGAATCAAGTCTTCTGCATGCTTGATCATCGAAGCCAGGGTTCCAGGGGGATTTGCAGGGATGGTATCACTGCAGCCATGACGGGGGCACGACGTGAGCACGTCCAAGATATCCTCCTCAGACATGCATTCCTCTGTCTGTGAGGCATTAGCCCTTCATTGCATTTTTCGAGCTTGGACATACCACGTTCTCAGAATAGGTGCTCCGACTCTTTTTAGCAGGAGGGGAAGTCTCCGTGTCCTCCTGTGCATCATCCATTGCGCACTTCAGGTGAGCAGACACGTTTTCAAGCATGGCTTTCATATGAAGATGCTTCGGCAGGATCTTGATGGTTGTACTGATGGCTGATGGCGCCTGTTGTGATACTGTATCTGCAGTGCCAGTGAGTTTCGGATTGCCCACCTGCTTTGGGCGCAGCCTTGATTGGGTCTTGTTCGGGGTGGGGGTCGAGGGAGCGGCCGCTGCTCGTGAGTCTGGGGCCTGGGCGTGATCCATGCGAGTCGTGTAGTTGTGTGTCGCCAGAGGGGTTCAAATTCTGTACTTGCTTTGGGCGTGGTTTTGATTGGGTGGTGGTGGTGGATTGACTAGCCTTGCTCAGGTCGGGGTGAGAAGGAGGAGGTGGATTGGCCTGGTGAGATTGCGAGGGACCCCCTGCTGCCCGTGAGTCTGGGTCCGGGCACGATCCTTTTTTCGGCGCATGCTTCTTGAGCATTGTGGTGGTGGATGGAGCCTTCAAGTTGCTCAGGCTGGGGTGAGAAGGAGGAGGCGGATCAGCCTGGTGAGATTGCAAGGGCCCCCTGCTGCCTGTGAGTCTGGGTCCAGGCGCGATCCTTTTTTTGGCGCACACTTCTTGAGTGTTTTGGTGATGGATGGAGCCTTGCTCAGGCCAGGGTGAGTTAAAGGAGGAGGCGGATTGGCCTGGCGAGATTGCAAGGGACCCTCTGCTGCCTGTGAGTCTGGGTCCGGGCATGATATTTTTTTCGGCGTGCGCCTCTCAAGTGTTTTGGTGGTGAATGGAGCCTTGCTTGGGCCAGGGTGAGTTAAAGGAGGAGGCAGATCAGCCTGGCGAGATTGCAAGGGACCCCCTACTGCCTGTGAGTCTGGGTCCAGGCATGATATTTTTTTCGGCACGTTGTAAAACAGCAAACCTGTCTGTGTTAGCAAACAGGAAGCAAGGTATAGTGTGTTGGGGTGCGATGGGTTCATTCCCAGAGAGGTTCTAGAGGTTAGGTGCAGGCCCTGGTGAGTCCGAGTGGAAATAGGTCGATAAGACCAAAGTTTTGGTCTGTCGGTTGGTTGGTATGTCATTGTCGATGAGGGATGTAGAAAGGGTTGAGGGAGTCCCATAGTGAACTCCTCTCTAAGTTTCGTAGGTCGGAAAACAGATGGTAAAAGAGAAAGTGCAATTGTAATGCTATGGACATCTTTTTATAGTCCGGGGATGCCCGGGACTGTGTAATACGGTTGTTGCAATGTATACTAATACTTTGAAACATGAGAACAAAACGATAACAAAGATACCAAAAGGGGTCGAAAAGGACCGGACTGTGTCCGACATTTCCTCGGTCTTTGGTGACCTCGGACTATGGTGGACTATGCGTGGTGCGCTTGGACTACGCTCGGAGTAACAGTGGCTGTGGATAGATAATGTCCAGGATGATTAGGATGATGGTAGGAATGCGCCATTTTGCCATATATGCACGTAGAGCGATGCAGAGCTCTACAATGCGCCTCTCAAGTGTTTTGGTGGCGGATGGAGCCTTGCTCGGGCCGGGGTGACAAGGAGGCAGTGGATGGGACACCTGGGGGCTGATCACGTTCTCATCAGTATGAGGATCATGCTCACCATCCTTGACATCCATCTCATTCCCTTCCTTGACATCCATCTCATTCTGTTCCTCATCATGCCCACCTTCCTCGACATCCATCTCATCTTGTTCCTCGCCCAGCAGATCACTTGGGGCATCACCTTTATTGACTTCCGAGTCGACTGATCCACCTTGTGTGACATCGAGACCACTGAGCTTGGTCTGCATGTAGCGCGAGTGGTTGCGCAAGAATCGCGAGATAATGTCATATAGGGGCCAGGTATTGACGAACCGCTTCAGAAGCGGAAATTGATCTTGAGCCTGTGGAACAGTCATGCGAGTGTGTTTGGACAAGCAGGATGACTTACCAGCATGAGAACCAACTGAACTATATACTGTATCTGTCCTGCTGCCACATAGTTTTTCTGGTGTCAAGATGCTTGTAGGCAAGGCGATGGGCAAGGTCCTGTCAATTCAATGCAGTGGGTCAGTTGTGACAGGAAAGAACATTTGCAGGGTTTACACAAATGGCGTTATAGAGCTGCTTATCGTTTCCAAGGCCCATTGCTTCCTGGATGTTATACCTATGTGGTGGACTACAACCCAGAGAACCAGCCAGTTTGGGGATCATCAACTCCGGCGGGTGAGTCTTTTTGGGCAAGGCTCACTCATTCTGCTCACTGTGTGCTTCCATCAGTTTAAGCTGTTCTTGAAGTTCACCTAGTTTGGCCGTGAGATGATTGAGTTTGCTGGGTTTCTGGCCTGCAGATTTCTGGCCTGAAGACTTCTTGAGCGGTGGGCCGGCCATAGCGATGAGAGTGAGGTGAGGATGATAATCAACTTGATAGCGAGGCTGGTGTGCATCAAGATGTCATGTGATACGTTCACGATCATGTGATACATCCATGATCAGTTGAGGCAGACAATGTCATGTGATAGCCTAAATTGGCATGTTCACGATAGTCATGATTGGGCGAGGTGGACAAGTCTACATATTACAATGAAAGTACATGAAACGAAGGTGACAGACAAATCAACAAACAAGTGAATCTTTATGTCCATGCACACGCACTACCAACTCAACATTGTTCCTGTTGATCACTGTTTCAGCCTCATACCAGATACTGCCAGTCGGTAGGACACCCCAAAACTCACCACAACCGCACATGCGCATGCGCTCTGCTTCAAGTTGCAGTCTGTGATTGACGATCTCAGTCTGGTTGAGAACGCAGATCCTTGGGTGTTGGTTGTGACCTGGTGGGATGAGAAGCAAGCAAGGAGCCACTGCAACTTGAACACAATTGAGCGAGAAGTGATGATCATCGTTGTCTGATCCTTCAGTCTTGATAGGAGTAGTGAGATATTCATCTTCTGAATCTGACACATGAGAGGCTGAGCCATGCCTGTCATCTGAGTTGCAGTCGGAGTAGAGACATGTGAAATCGAAGTCAGTCCATGTGTCGTCATCAAAGTCCTGTGGGGCGGAATGCGGTGGAGTCTCAGAATATGAATGTAGTGATGGTTGCCTGGTGGGAGTCTTGGGCAAAGCAGGTGTTGGAAGCGAAGGCGATGACCGGCTGAGGCACGTTGGGAAAGGTAGGCCGGTTGCGATAAAAAAGTCTTCATGCTCTGCCTTGACCCGCTCCACTTACTGGCTCAGTGTGGCAGATATGATGGATCGTCATGGATCCGAAGTACGATTGTCTCATGATTTGCAAAAAGTGAGCAAGGAAGGGACGATATGGGATCTGGACAACTCACCTTGATTCCAGGTGTTGCGATGTCTAGCTGGAACCGATAGTACTGGTTGCGAACATGGGGTATGATTCCAGTGATGTCCAGATAGGTGACATCACCAAACTCTAAAGAGTTTGTTTGAATGACGGGCATGTCTCAACTGGCGAGAGAGATGGAGTTAAATGGAGATGGTCAAGACTTCAACGTCAGTGTGGCAAAGGTTTACATCACAGTGTGAGCAGCGACTCTGAAGATTTTCACTTTGAGGGCATTCAGCACACTACAGGGTGAGTAGCATTCTTGCCTGTCTCTCATCCTCTCTAGCTAGCTAACTGGTGCATTCACAGATGGCACACCCATTTGGGCGCGCTCATCGAAATGATTACAAGACATGCTGGTGCAGTGCAAGCTGCTACAAGATGCTCTCCAAGCATGCCTGTAACCACCATTATCAAAATGCTGACCCTACTGCAATGCTTCCCTCTGCAAGTGAGCGGAGTTCCTTCCCAGGATCCTCTGGCGGTACTGGAGACGAGGAAGGGCCGGATGAAAGTGAGCCCACAGCCCAAGACTTGGGTTGTAATGAGGAGGATGACGGGGGAAGCAACCATGAAGTCACTGAAGAGGAGCCGGACTGCTTCTCTGACATCAACCCATTGCACTTTCATGAAGAAACCGACTTTGAACTCTATCTCCTGCCTACAGATGTTCAAGCTCAGTTGGAGGCTTGGTTGGGCCCCGCGTTGCAGAAGGAGCTGCATTCCATCAGTACGTCGCTCCTGCTCATTTTATATTTCCCGTGCACCTCATTGATTATCAACTACAACCCAGCAAATCAGGTGATCACAGATAAGGACCGGGACGACATCTGCACTTTCAAGCTCAAGATAATCTCCAATATGCCTCGTAGAGTTTATGATCAGTTTTGACATGCATTTCATCATAAGATCGACCTCAGTTCGGAATGGATTGTCCTTTGCCGCCTTTCGGTACTCTCTGGGCTTGAACCCAACACATTGATTGTTGCATCAACTCCTGTGTCGCATTCATGTGAGGATATGTTCATGCGGAGGAATGCCCCTTCTGTGCGGAGGCCTGGTATTCTCCCTCACACAAACCCCATTGAATTTTTTCCTACCTCCCCCTCATTCCCCAACTTCAGGCCTTTTTCCAGAATGCAAAGGCAGTAGAGCTGCTTCTGTATCATCACCAACATCTTTCAACACCAGACAGCATCTCCGACGTCTTCGATGGCGAATGGTACCATATCCTTCGGAACGCACTAGTCACCGTTGATGGC
>MU130975.1:0-44918 GCA_015039435.1 Imleria badia
CACTCCTCCGATTATTTTTTTGGCTTGTTTCTTACTTCGGAATCATCTCTAGTGCATTTCCTTCTCTCCGGATGGCCTAAATGTAGTATTGTCTGATTTGTTCTCGTGAAACGTGTGTTTCGTGTCGTACCCACCACCTAATCCCTATATGTACATACCAAGCAATCTACTACTATGTCCTCGCAACAGTACAGTTAGATCCATAAGCCAAAAAGCCTCGTAAGACAATGTTCAACTTGTGACTAATCTGTCTTGTCGGAAAATCTGACTTATTGAGCTTCCCATCAAAAATAAGCACAATTAGCGGCGGTTAGACATTTCCTAATTTACTGATGCACTGTTCGCCTCCAGTCGAGTCGCAAGCGAACCACGACGCTCCACATCAGCGGAAGCACGCGTTTCCTCATCCACCGACACGGTCTTCAACGCCGGCCTCCCCGTGTCCGTCATCCCAAGCGCAATTCTCAAATGTGAGTCGTGCCCGTGACGATCCTGATCACCCTCTTTGTCATCCAATAGCCTAGCAAGATCTCCAGCCGACGAGGCGAGAAGAACATCCAATGTTGCCGTGGGATCGAACGCGTGAGCCGAGCCGGCTTGCGGCTTCCGGTTTGTATCCTCGTAGCGATCGATGGGCAGCATCGCAAAACCACCCGCAGCCACTGTCAGAGCAGTTACGAGCGTGATTGCAACAAGCGCAGGTCCGTGTGTTCGTAGGTGAAATGTCCAACCAAAGGTATGGGCAGTGGCAGTGGCGTAGAATTGGACTCCCTCGCCTTGAACTTGAGTCCCCAGAGTGGCATTGTGCTCAAGTTGAGCCATGAGCTATATACGCCGTAGCAGTAAGGTATTAGATTAAGACTGGGCAAATGACAATGACAATGGTAGAGACATGAACGAACCGATCCAAGATATTCCATCATTCCTCGCAGATAATTCTCCTATTTCACAATTATGATGAAGGTCAGAAAAGGAATGTATATAATTATGAAAGCGAGCCATATCCATACGCATAATCTGCCCCACCCATCTCGAACGCAAGCAACTTGTCTCCCATCATATTCGCAGTGAGCCCTTGAGACCTCACGAATGTACTCCAAATCATGAATGCGGGGAAAAACAATATTCCCGTGACATTATTACTGGTAGGATCTGGCAGGGGATATTGGTCGAGAGGTGGTTGGATGAGGTTGATGATAGGAGTCTGGCCAAACGTAGTTTGGACCGTGGTGATCAGGGGCGTGACTTCACAGATCTGGGGTCCAAAGCCAGAGTAGCTAGAGCTTTGGGGGGAATCGAACAGCACCACTGAACATGATTTAGTTCTCAGATAGTGTAATGATGTTTTGTTGCACGATATATGTACTCACGGAAAGACTGGTTCGACGAGCCAGTAAAGTTTTGACCAAAACAGACGGAGGTCATGAGCAGCCCGCCTCCCGGGTTGTTCTGACCATCAGCAGAGATGTTGCCGGCAACGGTAACCCCCATCGTAACTGTGTGTCGGTGATGCGATCAGTGTGTTGGGCAGGAACGATACAAAAAGCGTGGAGTACCTACAATATCTTATTTCAGGGGAACAATTCGTGCTCCAAGAATACGTATCCACGGTCCAGGAGTCGTAATCACTTGCATTAATTGGGACCGAATTCATGCGACTCAGGGTGATGGTCGGATCATCGGACGTAGGCGTTCGACAGAAGACGTCAGCGGTGAACCCACGCTGGGTCACGTTATATGTCGTGGAAAGTCCCTGGTACGATGGATTTCCAGTGCCGAGATACGGAGAAGACGGCGCGCAAAGGTCGCCTGTAGGTAATATGCCACCTAGAAGCCAGCGTTACTATTCAACGAATGACAAATCATCACATCACCTACCTGTGGAGACATTGCTAACATACAGTGAACCGTAAATACTAATGAAATTAGTAGCTGCATAGCTGTTCAAGGAAACGTTTGCCGATGCCGCCCAGAAACCAGCATCCATGAGAGTTGCCGCCAAATCAAGGTTTGAATACAGATCACTGGTGGGTTCCCGATCAGTAATCAATGTCACCTAGATAGCTATGAATCTATAGTGGCCCTTACCTGAGGGAAATGATATCAGTCAGGGTTAAGTTAAACCCCGGTACAGACTGGTATTCATTGATGTATGGACCCAAGGTATCGGACATAGAAGGGCTGAGAAGGTCATTGTCGTTGCCTTGGATGTTGTAGTATATGACTACGCTCTGGGGTACAAGCAAGCTGGACCACCTACAGAAAACGACCACGGTGAATATCCTCGAGGCGAAATTTGCAGGTGCGACGCTTACGCTGTTGTAAGAAAGCCCAATAGACCAACCCATGTTACGGATAACAGTGTCCATGACAGACGACGTCTCTCAAAGTTCAGAGATATTGAGCGCTGAGCTAGCTTTGCCCATTCTACCATTGTATGGAGGCGAAGCTGTGCACTTGAGAGACGATGGACCAATGCATATTGGACATTCTTGCCGAGGAGGCTGCGTAGTGCGAGGGACATTGACAACGTCAGTCGTGTATGATAATGTACTCCAATGATAACTCACGATGAGTTGATTAACGCGAGGATGGTTGAAAGTAAAGTGATGATGGTCTGGGTGTCGTTGGAATGGTTCTGGATCCATCTGGCAATATTGTCTGGCAGTGCAATCGTCTCATGCATCATAAATCCTGCAAAAGTCCAGGCGAAGATGCACAGGGATATCTGGGCGAGCATGATTACAGGGGCAATGGAAATGCAGTTACGAGAGATGGGTTCAGAAGAAACATGTTTCTTTCTTCCCGATAAGAGAGTCTGAACTTCGTCCCCAAGGGTCATAGTGGTCTGTCAATCGTTGCAAAAGGTGAGTGGTCGTGGAGCAATAATGCAATTATTAAAACACCATTGGATATTGCTGTGTACATGCCGTTGGTGATCGGGGTCAATGATGATGGATGCGCCAGCGAACCCGTAAGTATCACTAGGGTCAGCATTGCCGACAGGGACCAAAGGGCCAGAGGCAGGCTGTTGCTGTAACGGGACGGGAACGCTTGAAGTAATGAAGCTTGGCAGATGACATCAAGACGAGAGGGCCAGTGTACTGTACCAGTGTACTTAGATGGGTTTGATAGGGTGTGGACCCTAGAATCACAGTTTGCACAGGGAACATTATGCCAGTGTGTACCCTCACTTTTGGGGCTTAATTGAGTGTTGTGATCACAGAATCTGTGGCGCCAGCGTTTCTTCGGTATTACAGTGGAAGTTGGCAGGCAACGAGCCTCTAATGAACGTGGGAAATCCGCATTGATCCCGCGAGAAGATGCTTGGTAATCATTAGAACACTAGAGTCCCGCGCCTCAGGAGGAATGTCCTTTGATGTTAATTACGCCCTACAAAGAAGCCCCCATCAAGGCTGTGGGAGCATGCGCGTCCTCGACGATACAGTACCCTGATGCGTGCATTGTGCGCGGTTCTGACTCATCGATGGTAATCAAGACGATATCGTCGTGCTTTTTGCGAAATACAATTCAGGTAAACATTTGGTCTCCACGTCGAGTGTTGTCTCGGTTCCTTCATCGTCTCCTTTCTCGAACACGCTGGTCTTGCAGATGGTGAGAAAGGTCGTTACAAATCGACGCCGTTTGATTTCCGTGTCCGCGGGTTGACGAGCATTAGTTGTGATACCCACAAGGTCTGCTTCCCTTCTTTTCGTGTGTGTGGGGATGCTGAAATGATGTTTGTTGGGTAGTATGGATTCGTATCCAAGGTGAGTCAAACGTTTGGTTTTAACATGGCTATTCTTGAGTCCGGAATGCAGAGGGATCTTCCGTGATCATGTACTGTGACGCTGCGATTCGAAGATACCAATACTATGTCACTCCACACTGAACAGGGTCCGTCTTGTCTCTTGTCTGCGGTGACTGAATGATGTAGCAGGTGGCGTGTTTGGGAGTCCCAGTTTATCTGAATCAAGGTGAGACGCCTGCTGCGATACCCGTAGATTAACGCGCAGCTTGTTACATATCTCCAGACTTGGCGCCTTGATCGCTGGAATATGGGCTGTGATGCAGCACATGGGCTCCGAGTGTGTGCCTCTCTTCCCATCTCCTCCAAACCCACATCGCATCCCCGACAGCGACTCCTTCCAATCGTGCCGTGACATTGTCACCTGTGCGCGACACATTGTAAATACCACACCGATTCCATGCCCGAACTATGTCCTTGAGTCCCCGCCCGCCTCGGCCATCGCATTCGGATAACCAAGCGGGGATAGCATTTGAATGCGTGAGTGGGCTTGCTGCTACGTATCGCGTGTACGGTGCGTTTCGTTGTGTCGCCGTCCTCTGTCCTCTGTCCCCGCTCCCGTTCCACGACCCATGTCGTGTTGCGAAGTGGCACTGATGATGGGGTAGCATCTCATGTTGCAAATTGTGGTGACGTTCATTTCGGATCTCAAGGCCCGTGTGGCTGACGCAAAGGAAGCGCCAGAGGGCAATGGGGCGATGGTGGCGTTGTATCCATGTTTTTTGTGTGCATTTGGTCAACCCCAACACGCTAGGCCGATAGGACGTAGAGGGGCCGGGAATTTATCGGATCATCTTTTTTTATTTTTTTCCGTCGTTTGCTCGTTTCTGTTTCACGGCTTATGTGTGATGTGCTACCACAACGAACCTCAATCGCTCGCGTACCGTCGACGGGAGTGGTTGGTTAATTTAGTATTCAGTTATCGTGTCATTTACACCCACACGGTTTGTGAAATTTCATTGTACATTGCTCGAGACCACGGTCGGAACGAACCCGACGACGTCGTGACTCGTGGCACGATGCACGAACCTTTGTACGTCTTGTAGTACGTAACGTTGCTGCTTCAAATCGGGCGAGGATTAGTGTCGTGCTTATTACATAGTTAGCTTTACACGCCGTGCAAGCGGCGTATTTGGATGCTTGGTGTTGGGGTGGCACTGCCAGTGCCAATTCCTACTAGTCACGCTCTTCATTCACACCATTTTTCGGGGAAAATAAAATGGAATGCTTTCGAACAAGACTGAATATTTGGGCTATAGGATTAAAACAGAACACAGACGAGAGTACAGTTCAAGTATGTGGGTAATAAGCCCGCCCGACCCACAACGACTTCCACCAACAGGAATTTCATTCTCTCGATGGTCAAACGCACGGGCAGTAGAGGTAACCAGTACCAGTGCATAGTCCCTCCTTTGCACCAGCACTAGTATACTCACCCTTGCATTCTGTCGTTTCAAGCGAATGTTCGTGTTAGCAGAACGTCTACTATGCTGAAGAAAGAGGTTTACGCGGATCGGAGCAGCTGGGGGGGTCACTATAGCAATTGCCACGCTGTGGAGGAAGCAACGGTTAACAACACTTCTGCCTGTCTGAGAATGGGGCAACATACAGCGAGTCTGTTCATTGTGGGTGTCGCAGTCACCATGGCTGCAGCGACGGCGAGGAAGACGATCGACTTGGGAAAGTACATCTAAGATAAGGTGGATTGCAAGTTTTCTGGATGAGGTGTGATGATGCTCGAGTTGCTGAGCAAACTTGATTGTCAGTCAGGTTTATATACCTTCCTCAGGCTTGCTGTGGTCTCCAAATTTAAACGTGATGCTGATACATACAATAATTAAATGTTCTCCTCGCCATAGTGAAAAATTTTCACATTACCCCGTACGGTATAATTCCCTTCACGCTTGATCACCCGAAGTGGGGAAACGCGCGAGTACGTGAAAGATGAAGTGGCGTGCGTTCGTTGAGGGTGTCGGAAACGTAGTACGTCAGACGAGGGTGATGCTGTCTGAAGCGGTGAAAAACGCGAATGTGACAGAGGTCGATGAAGACTCCTGTGGTGTTCAAGTTGGGCCCGGTGGGGATGCGGCTGCGCCACTATCACAGTCTGTCGGACCTGAGCCGACTCATAGCACTGACTGCCTAAGTACATTACAGCCGCACTACAGCACTGACTTGGAGCCAGGCTGTACGCCGTGAACCTGTACTTACAGCAACTCCACGACTCCACACCATCTAATTTAGATATATTTAGCTCCCGGCGTTGGCACAACGCGACCCTGGCAATCCTCCACAATCACTGCACGGCAGGTCTGTCGACGCCCCCAGGCAGACGGCGACATCATCATGATCATCGACTGGTGGAAATCCCAGCTCGCCCACATCGACGCACATTGCATCGAGATCGACTCGTCCGCGCACATCCTCTTTGACCGCTTGTAAGTCCCCCCTTCCCTGTCTTACCCACGCCCACCCCACGGAGTCGTTGCGTTTACGTTGTTATGTAAGTTTTTGTGCCCTTT
This sequence comes from Imleria badia, assembly GCA_015039435.1. Classification (NCBI taxonomy): domain Eukaryota; kingdom Fungi; phylum Basidiomycota; class Agaricomycetes; order Boletales; family Boletaceae; genus Imleria; species Imleria badia. The sequence goes on from MU130975.1 coordinate 6,331, forward strand.
GAGCCAACCGACTCTAAGCGTACCCAAAATAGTGAAGTTCCTAATTGGGACCATTATGGCCTGGGCTTATGTAAACTGTCATTGACCGTTGAGTAGGTAGTACTACGCACCTTTGGATCACGACGCCTGGACTTGTCGAGGGAGCCACTCAAGTCGACCATAAGTAGCCTTGACTCTGGAGGAAAAGACAGACATGGCAGAGAAAAATGGGGGCGGGCGAGAGACATGCGCATAAGCAGCATCAATGACTAAGGTTCGTCGGTGTAATGATTCAAAGTGCCCGGGCTTGTCAGTTGGTCGCACCCTGTGACAAACCTCGCCACCTGTCAAGCAAGGCAATAAAAGCAGGCGCCCTGGTGGCATCGTCCATTTTTTGATGGGTGCGTGTATATAGCATGTCTCACACCAGACTCTCTCCATCTGGACAAACAGTTGCGTGGATCATCTACTGCACACAACCATGCTTTAGGTACAGACTCGCTCGTCAAACGAGTCGTCGAACAGTAAGTCCATCCCACCGTTTGTCATGATTGTCGACGGATTCAACGTCGCATCCATGATAGGTCTGTCCAAGATGGTGTCCAGATGCGGAAGCTAGGCGTTATGTTTAGAGACTGACACGTCCTGGGACTGGGCGTTGGTGCAGACGTGCAGCATAATCTGGTATCCCTATTGTACCCTCAGTCGATCATCAAGTACATCAACACCTTGCGCCACCCCCCAGTTCGCAATACTATCTCCGATTTAGAAGTGTCGTGCTACCAGGGGAGATGCTCTGTGCGTATCTCTCGTTTGCCGGTTTCTTCCTTGCGTACCCACAAAATTTTTGACACAGTGGTCTTCGGTCGTCCGGGTGCCGGATGTAGCACTTTTCACCACCGCAAAGACTACCATGATGTTCAAGGCGACGTTTTCTACGACTCGTTCTCCTCCAAAGAGATCGAGCAACGGTATCGTGGTGATGTCATGTACTGCCCCGAGGATGGGGACAGAGACAACCGTCCGTCCCAACACTTACGAACCCGCAAATGACAACGACCGCAGATGCTGGCGTGACCCGAGAAGATGAACCCCCAAGGACGGTCATCATATATCAAAATGCTGGTCGTGCGTCACATGATAATCATGTGCAGCCCCCACAGTAAGATTGCACGCCAGTCCTAGACAAGGCCTTGTGATGACCAGCACTGCCATGCCCTCAATATTGGTTTTGTATGTCTACTGAAATTCCTACACCGCCAGCGGCAACTAGAGCCGTTCCTTGTACTCGTCCTCACCGACTATTCGATCTCCACGACAACAATCTGATCTTTGAGCTCGGGGTGAACATAACACAACCTCCCCCTCAACCCATCAAACACAATATTCCTCCCGGCCATGCTCAACTTCGGGACCGCGGCATCGCGCCACTCGCCGGGCGCTGCCTTGCTACATGTGACGGCCAATGGATATTGGCTCATATCGATCACGAATTTCATGAAGTGCTGATTCTTGATTGGATCCGAGTCTGATGAGTGTTGTTTAGATGTCCCCGATGTCCCCCTACAGAAACCCCGCCATTGCGCGTCATCACATAGATCGAGATGTAGGTGGCATGTATAGCTGTCCATCTTGACCCCTTGTTCCGGGATGCAGATGTACAGGTCGTCGACGAACATTGCCGAGACCTCGGGGCCGGTCCTTAGGAGCGTCAAATCGTTGCATTTAATCCCCAGTTCTGGACGAAAGCAGGAACTGCGGTGATCTAGAAGCCTTATGCTTGTATCCCCGGCGATGAGGTCAACGTAAGGTTTCATGATCCCAAGATTCAAAATATAAAAATATGAAAAGCCTTCGTGGGTAAGGCGAAGGGTAGGTTTTCCTTCTTGGACCACAGACCCATCAGAGGGAATCACAAAAAATTGTGTGAGGGTCACAACTCCAACGAACCGCTGGCGATGGTAACTGAGAGAGATGATATGCGTATCCGTGAATTCCATGCGAAAGCAGAACGGGAGGAAGGGTCGCGACACTTCTGGGACTGTTTCTGGCTAGCGTCCCCCCAATGAACCATGTCACTTTAAGTGCATCGCTCGTATAAGCCACCACGTACCAGTGCGACCCGAAATCTGGGGACTGCATAGAATTCACGTGTTCGCGTATCAAATACCACTCGGCGGTCCACGCCCGGGTCCTCGGTTGGGATAAAGAGGAATCGTGACTTTCCACCATGAAGTTCCACCCTGGACAGGGAGCTCGTAGCCCATGTAGGGGTATCGATGGCAACCGAGTCATAGATCTCACCAGACTCGTCATTCAACCGAAACTCTAACAGCTTCCTGTAAAAAGGTCAATAAAAATACATGTGCGTAGAGTAAAAAAAAAGACAGCGGGAGGGAAATGCAGACATACCACCTTCGTAAACGCCGTCCTATCTCAGGAAACTCAAACAACACATAGACGACGGACTGTCCTGCGACAGGCGACACTGAATGCACATCCCACGCTGACAATATCGGTTCGTCCTGCTCCCACAGTACCCTGCGTGAGTGCGTCTTGGCTCTAGGATCGGCATCATGTAGCACGAATCGTCTAGCCTCTTCGCACCCCACGAGCCACCGTCCAGAGATAAGTTTGTTTGGCGTGGATGGCAATGGCTGCCCGAGTTTGATGTTGATGCTCGATACCTCTCGCATAGGCCGCGTCGTCCATGACTGTGCGAGCCGTGCCGATTTTACGAGCACCCGCTCGAGAAATGCACTTGATTGGAGGGGAGACGGTCCAGGGGGACGATGAAGGCAATGCTCTCCAAAGCAGATCATCATACGCGATGGCACGGAACCACTTTGAAACCTGGCGACCAAATGTACCATGCATGTAGTCAGTGGAAGAAAATCTTACCGTTCTCCATCGGACGATATCACGAAGGTCGGGTTTGTATAGAAGGATCTTGCGAATAAGTTCTGCGGGGAGTATGGACATCGAGATGATAACGCTTCGGCGCAAACAGGGGCAAATAGCCTAGGACGCGTTTTTGTCCCAATCCAATTCACCTACTGCCAGTGGCCTGTCAAGCGTGTTGCGTGCCTGTAACCAAACAGTACCTGGTGCACCGGTCTCACTGGTACAGCATGTTGTCCCAATGCTTGATGACCTATTCTCTTGCTCAAGTCCCATCAAACCTTTGTCAAAGCATCCACCCATGCCAGCCATCCTGTAAGTCCATTCCTTCCATCGAGCTCAGTTTCTAATGCATTCTCACTTTTAACAATTTATATAAACGAACCCAAGATTCGACACCATGAACTTACATCCTGACGTTCACCGTTGGCGCGCGCGCACATCCTTGTCCGGCCTGCCCAGTTCCATCACGACTGCCATCTCCATCATCGCCGTCGTGATCGTGTTGACAGTGGTGTGTCAAATCGCCAGGTGTAAAAGGAGAGCACAGGTACGCATCTTCGGTGTGGTTTTCTTCCCCAATTCAAAACAGTCATCTCACAAACAACATCGTGATCCGTCATACAGCGCTCGACGCGTGTGGCACCGCGGCCGGGGGTGCAGGCACCCCCAGATTCACGACTTGGGCCCATCATTGCTGAGATTCTAGCTGCTGCGGCTGCACGTGCCCCCGCATCCAGTTTCCCGTCTGCGGATGGTGATGGTGAGTGTTTCCATGGATCGATCTTACCAGTGGGTGACACGTTCGAATCGTAGTACAAGACCCAGCACGAGTGATGGACCATCCGTCCCAGCCCCTGCCTTTGTTTACGAACAGTTTTCCTTCCGCAAACGACGACGACTACAGATCTAGGACGACGTTGGGTGCTGGCGTGACTCAGGCGGTTGAGCCCCCGAGGACGGTCGTCATACATAAAGACGCCGGTAGCGCTCCGGATGACGAAGCTGCAGCCGTCGAATTGCCTCCGCCTTATTCGTCGATAGCGTTGGCGTGAACAGGCGGATCACCTTTGTCTATTCTTCGTACTTCATGGACATCCAACAATAATTAATGACATACCTCATACAGCACCTCATCTCTCCGTTCTCCTGTTACATAGGATGCCCGATCACTGACATGTCCGAGATGTCGCGTTCGTCCTGGACTTGAGCAGGGCAAAAATCGCTGCGGTTATGCGGGCGGTTCAGCTCAGGTGGTGTCGCGGGATGATTGGGGGGACATAGACTGCTCTCCTTGAACGACTTTGCGCATTTGTCTGCTTACCAATGTTTGGGACGGGCCTTCCACGCGAGTTGACCATCCTTGGTCAACCAGTCAACTCCGGGAAAATTGACGTGGATTTGGCAAAGTAATACTGTCAACCTAATCTATCTCCACTACCACCATCTCATCTTTGATCTTGGGATGAACATAGCACAACCGCCCTCTCAACCCATCAAACACGATACACTTCCCAGTCTTATCCACCTTTGGATCCGCCGCGTCGCGCCACTCGGCAGGGGCTATCTCGTTCCACGTGACGGCCCATGGGTCTTGACGCATATCGATCGAAAACTTCATAATGTGCTGCCTCTCGACCGGCCCTGGGGATTTTTGGTTGGGTTTCGCTCGGTAGAAACCTCGCATCTCCTTCATGTCACCTCCATCGAGATACTGAGCATACTCTGTATAATCGTGCGTCTCGACTTTTGTTGGGATCCAGATGTCGTTCTTTGGCATGTCACGGTAGTAGATGGGGACGGGTAAGACCTTGCCACCGTGAGGCTGTGGGAGTAACCTGTCAACGCAGATAATCCTGGCATTTATCGTCGAGGTCCGGTGATCTAGAAGCCTGATGCTTGTAGCCCCAGTGATGGGATCGACGCCGAGGTTGATGATCCCGGCATCGAAAAAACCCTGATCCGCAAAGCCTTCGTGGGTGAGGCAAAGGGTTGGTATTCTTTGTTGGACCGGAGACCCATCAGAGGGAATCGCGAAGAATTATACGAGAGTCACATATTCACTAAAGAGGTCGCGATGGTAATAGAGAGAAAGGATATGCGTATCCGTGAATGCCATCCGATAGCCAGGCATGATCAGGTCAAGAAACTGTTCTGGCACTGTTTGCGGCTAGTGTTCCGCCAACGAACCATGTCACTTTACGTCGCTACTGTAGGCTACCACGTACCAGTGCGATCCGCCACCGGGGGACTGCATAGAATGCACGTGTTCGCGTATCAAATACCACGCCCTTGGGTTTCTCGGTCGGGATTAAGAGGAATCGCGTCTTTCCACCATCCAGTTCTACCTTGGAGAGAAAGCTCGAAGCCCATGGTGGAGGTTCGAAGGTAGCCGAATCATAGATCTCGCCAGACTCCTCATTCAACCAAAACTCTAACAGTTTCCTGTCGGAGGATTAACAGCAACACCTGAAAGCCATGTAAACATACCACTTTGGTGAACCCTGTTTTGTCTTGGTGTACAACAAGACACACACAACGGACTGTCCCGGGACAGGTGACACCGAATGAGCATCCCATGCTGATATTATCGGATTTGTATGCTCCCATAGGACCTTGCGTGCACGCGTCTTGGCACGAGGATCAGAATCATGCAGCACGAATCGTCTCGCCTTTTCGCACCCTACGAGCCACCGTCCGGAGATGAGGATTGGCGTGGTCGCCAATGGTTGCCCAAGTTTGATGTTTACGCTCGATACCTCTCGCATAGGCCGTGTCGTCCATGATTGTGCGAGCTGTACTGATTTGACGAGCATCCGTTCGAGAGACGCACGTGATTGGGAGGAAGACGGTCCAGGGGGACGAGGGAAGGGCGAACCCATGTACAAGGCTCTCCAAAGTAGATCATCATACGCTATAGCGCGGAACCACTTTGAAACCTGTCAAGAGAGGGTTACAGTGCGTGTCGAGAGACGAGACTTGAACTTGCTGATCGCCACCGGACGATATCTCGAGGGTCAGAGTTGTATAGGATGTTGAGAATGAGTTCTACCGGGAATATGCATACCGTAGTCGTGTTCGAGATGTTAGGGGCTTCAGGCTGACGCTGTTTGACCCAAATACGAGTAAACAGGGACTTGAACTTGAACTTGGACATGAAGTGGGAGCAGATGGTTCTGGATGTCAGGGGTTTGGTTCAAACCGTGAAAGGGGCTGGACTGTTTGTCGAGAAACATCATGCTGTGCTCCGCGACTCGGCGACTCGTCCATGAGCAGGAAAATCGGTCATACCCAGGGGTGGCGAGCCGGTAGGCGAGCCGAAAAGCTACCTTCAGGGGTCGGCGTCGGATCCCGGAAAATTCCACCCAGGGGGTGAGCACAGCTGTGGTGCACAACATGCCGCCTGAAAATTTTCGACCTTGGCGAAAATTTCCCCGCCGTCTCGTGACTCAGGGGCTCACACGTGACTCAGGGGCATCACGTGCCGACCAAACGGTCCAAATGGTCCTCACGTGCCTGGGACCGTTTGGACCGTTTGCGTGGGAACCCTGGGTATGACGATGCTCCATGAGCATCCGTTCGAGAGACGCACGTGATTGGGAGGAAGACGGTCCAGGGGGACGAGGGAAGGGCGAACCCATTACAAGGCTCTCCAAAGTAGATCATCACACGTTATGGCGCGGAACCACTTTGAAACCTGCCGGAAGATGGGGTTACAGTGTGCGTGTTGACGGAGAAGAGACTTGGACTCGCCGTTCGCCACCGGACGATATCTCGAGGGTCGGAGTTGTATAGGATCTTGGAGACGAGTTCTGCCGGGAATATGCAGGCCCCAAACATCTCCAACACGACTATGATGTGCCAAGTTCAAGTTCAAGTCCCTGTTTACCTGTGTTTGGGTCAAGCGGATTTTCGATACCGACACCAAATGGGCAACACAATGTGCTTCAGGAGGTTGTTCGGCGCGACTCAGAGTCTGGAAAGAGAGGACCCGCCGACCCGGGAGGTGGATAGTCTCCTTCCGAGTCGCTTCTTGACAATGAGTTTGTGGGTCTACATTGTTGATCCCATCATAGATTTCACTGTCCACTTGAAGCGTCGTTTTGTGGGTCTGTGTGACCTGACCGCGATCACCGCGTGCGCGTCTTGTCCCATGCGCATGACAGACGCGTACATGCGCTTCATCGACGTGTCGTACGGGCCGCATTGGAGTCTGAGGGACTTGGACGTCGTGGTTGGGGTCGCTGGTGTCAAACGTGCGTCATGGATTTCTTTTGGGTGGTGTGCGCTGACGCAGGCGGTGCTGGCGACAGGTCTTGATCACGTTTGCGGGTATGTAGGTTTTCCAGGTGCGCAGGGCCGTGGGGTCTCGAGCGCGCGTTTGTATGGACCGGGCGAGAGCATAAAACCTATGCTAGAGTTCCTGTACTGGAAACGAGAAGCCACCGCAACAAGTGGCCGCCAGGAGGATGCATTAGAAAGACGCGTCACATCACATGTGAATCATCGAATCATCTAAACCCTGTTTTAATCCCCTGTTTCTTGAAATGCCTTGAGAATAAACTATCGTGTGTAATGAATGATCGTGTAGGTCAAGCAAGCTTTCTGCCGACGTTAATCGGCCGTTCCAGAGCTCGATCAAGCATGATACAAGCAAATAATGATCCCGGAAATAAAACCAGACTGTAGTCCCTCCATGTCATCGAGTCACCCCGGACCGATACCCCACACCTCGAGCCCTACACACTCAAACGACACCTCGCGCTTACCCCTCCCGCCCTTTTGCTCCCTGTCACGCTCGCGTCCACACAAGGGCGGGTTCTCAAACGTCGGACATGACGCCGAGGAGCCGTCCAACAGCGACGCGTCGAGGTACAGGCCATAGTGGCCATCTCTATTGGTTGAGGTGCTGTGAGCAAGGGAAGGGGCAAGGAAATGAGGGGACGCACCCGCCTCCAAAGGAGATGAACCCCGGTTCGCAGAGTGCCACGTACGCATTTGCGCCTGTCCAATTGTACACGTCCAACCGTCCCCCTCTTTCGCGTTCCCATTCCCGGTCGTCTGGAAGAGGCACCGGGGAATGATACCGCCACAGAAACCTACGCTTGCATCAGTACCACGCCCTCCTCCCAAGATAACCAAAATGCAAAGAAACACGACGCACGCCTCGCCAGATCCATAATACCCTCCCTTTTCGACCCTCACCCCCTCGCTCACCCACGCCCCAAACACTGCCTCGTCCGCGTCCCTCACTACCACCAAGCCGCCCTTGGGCGGGTTCGGATGCGCGCGCGAGGGCACGCGGGGTTCGCACCGCGCGTAGAGCGTGTTGAGCGAGATGCCGTGTTGGTCGAGCGAGTAGAGGAGCGTCCAGTGGCGCGGGAGTTTGGTCAGTGCTGGGAGGTGCGGGCGGATCTGGTCGTCGGTGTCAGCGCGATACAAAGCGAGGAGAGAGCAAAAGGAAGGAACGCACCAGACCGACCATCTCCTCGGTCAACACCCCCACTGTTCCCTCTCTCCTCCCGACAAGCGTCACCCCCTTGCCCTTCCCATGCTTTGCGTGGGTCGTCATCTCCGTCCCCACCCCTCCCGCGCCGATGCCGATGCCCAGCCCGACGTGGTCGACGAGCCCGCGTTTCTCTTCTTGCTCGAGCACCTCCGAGAACCCCCGATCCCATGCACGATCACCTGCGAACCCAGGGGCGCCTGTCGGCGGGATGTACGGCGTTGCGCTAAACGGCGAACCGTGCGTGAGCGCGGTGCTGGACGCGTGGAACCGAGGAGTGGTGCTGGGTGCGTGCAGGGGTGCGATCGAAGGGATGGTCGGCGTCGTTGAGCGGGGTCGGGTCGACGCCGGCGGAAGCAAGGAGACGAGACTGGACGAGATGCGCGAGAGGGTTGCGTGCGCTGGGTGCGAGCCCGACGCCAGCGTCGACGCGGAAGAGCACATGGAAGCAGAAGAGGAAGAGGCGGTGGCGAGCGAGGTGGTGGATCCGGTAGAGGATGTGAATATGGATGGGGGAGAGGCGGCCCCGCTGAGCCGTGGGGGGAGGGGAAACCGCGATCGGGAGGGGCTGGGGGCGACTTTGACGCTTCCGCCGCTGTCTATGCGGATGAGTTTTGGATTGGTCATTTCAGAGGCGAGGGCTTCTGCGAGGGCGTCGTCGGTCGACATGGGCGTGGGCATGGGCATTTGAATCGGGATCGGGCACGTCGATGTCGAGTTCGAGTTCGAGTCCGATGTGGAGGATGAGGTTAGGGTTGGAGTGGTAGGATGGGTATCGAGAAAATACATGGGGTCATCTTGATGCTCGAGCAGCTCATCGAGCACCTCCCTCTTGTTCCGTTCCGCAGCCGTCCTGGCACTCGCCGTAAACCGATCAAAGTAGACGAGACTATGGTTGCTCGCGTCATCCTGGCGGGATTGGGCAGGCGCGAGGGGGTCTTGGGAGGGCGGGACGGAGACAAAGGCACCAAAGTCAGAGTCCGAGTCGGTAGAGCCAGTGGATGTGCGCGGACGAGGTGGACGCGCGGTGGGTTGAGGTAGGGGAAGCGACGTCGCTGCGAGGGTGGGCGTCGCGGGTGGTGTGGCAGGCGAGAAGAGCGTCGCGAACCGGTCCAGGTCGGCGTCGTGATCTGATTCAGCTTGGGTGGGCGGCATGAGCGTGACGTGGACGAGTTGAGAGGTTTGAGTAGATGTACACTACTTAGGGTTAACCCCGTTGGAACGAAACGAGGAGCGCACGATGCCAAGCTGCGGTCAGATCATCATCGACATAAAGACACAGCCACACCTCATGTAAACCAGCTCTCACTACGTCACCATCGCATGAGTGGGACACCAACAAATCAAACGACGAGAGCACGAGCACAGTCACAACTTCGAGGGGGGGAAACACAGCAACAGCAGCGCATGGCGACCGAGTCGCCGAGTCGCGGAGCACAGCATGATGTTTCTCGACACTGGCAGCCCCTTTCACGGTGTGAACCAAACCCCTGACATCCAGGTATTTGAGAACCTTCTGCTCCCACTTCATGTCCAAGTTCAAGTTCAAGTCCCTGTTTACTCGTATTTGGGTCAAACGGCGTCAGCCTGAAGCCCCTAACATCTTGAACACGAGCACGGTGTGCATATTCCCGGTAGAACTCATTCTCAACATCCTATGCAACTCTGACCCTCGAGATATCGTCCGGTGGCAAACGGCAAGTCCAAGTCTCGTCTCTCGACACGCACTGTAACCCTCTCTTCCGACAGGTCTCAAAGTGGTTCCGCGCTATAGCGTGTGATGATCTACTTTGGAGAGCCTTGTACATTCGTTCGCCCTTCCCCCGTCCCCCTGGACCGTCTTCCTCCCAATCACGTGCGTCTCTCGAACGGATGCTCGTCAAATCGGTATAGCTCGCACAGTCATGGACGACACGGCCTATGCGAGAGGTATCGAGCGTAAACATCAAACTTGGGCAACCATTGGCGACCACGCCAATCCCCATCTCCGGACGGTGGCTCGTGGGTTGCGAAAAGGCGAGACGATTCGTGCTGCATGATGCAGATCCTCGTGCCAAGACACATGCACGCAAGGTCATATGGGAGCACAAAAAACCGATAATATCAGCATGGGATGCTCATTCAGTGTCACCTGTCCCGGGACAGTCCGTTGTGTACGTGCTGTTGTACACCCAGAAAAAACAGGGTTCACCAAAGTGGTATGTTTACATGCCTTTCAAGTGTCGTAGTTGATACAATCCTCCGACAGGAAACTGTTAGAGTTTCAGCTGAACGACGAATCTGGTGAGATCTATGGCTCGGCTACCATCAAAACCCCACCATGGGCTTCGAACACTCTCTCCAGGGTAGAACTGGATGGTGGAAAGACACGATTCCTCTTAATCCCGACCAAGAAACCCAAGGGCATGGTATTTGATACACAAACACGTGCATTCTATGCAGTCCCCCGGTGGCGCGTCGCATTGGTACGTGGTAGCCTACAGTAGCGACGTAAAGTGACATGGTTCGTTGGCGGAACACTAGCCGCAAACAGTGCCACATCAGTTTTTTGATCCAATCGTGCCTGGCTATCGGATGTCATTCACGGACACGCACATCCTTTCTCTCTATTCCCATCGCGACCTCTTTAGTGAATATGTGACTCTCGTATAATTCTTCGCGATTCCCTCTGATGGGTCTCCGGTCCAACCAGGAATTCCGACCCTTTGTCTCACCCATGAAGGCTTTAAAGACGAGCGTTTTATGTGTGCCGAGGTCATCAAACTTGGCGTCGACCCCATCACTGGGGCTACAAGCATGAGGCTTTTAGAGGGCCGGACCTCAGGGATGGATCTCGAGATTCACTGTGTCGACCTGTTACTCGGACAGCCTCGCGGTCGCGAGGTCTTACCCCTCTCTGTCTACGACATGCCAGTGAACAACATCAGGATCCCTATAGAAGGGGTCAAGACGAGCAGGTACGCAGCGTGCACTCACTATCTCGATGTGGGTGGCGTGACAGAGTTGCGGGGTTTCTACCGAGGGAAACCCGACCAAAAATTCTCTGAGCCGATGGAGAGTCAGCAGGTTATCAAGTTTTCGATCGATACGCGTCAGGATCCGTGGGCCGTCACTTGGAGCGAGATAGGCCCCGCCGAGTGGCGCGACGCAGCGGATCCGGAGGTGGATAAGACCATGAAGGGTATCGTGTTTGATGGGTTGAGAGGGCGGTTGTGTTATGTTCATCCCGAGGTGAAAGATGAGATGGTGGTCGTGGAGATTGACTAGTCTGAGAATGGCTCTAGGAGCTACTGGCAGTGTGGGTATTTGCGCGTTGCCGGTTGCACGGTTCGTTTGATGTCAACTAGCTCATACATGAGTGGGATGCCAATAAGTCGAATATCATGATGTAGAACACACCATCAAGAACCGAACCAACGAACACGGTCACGACTTCGAGGGGGTAAACACAGCAGCAGCAGCGCAGTGAGAGCGGGTCCGTCTTTTGCACTCGTCCACGGACGAGTCGCGCCTCGTGGGGCAGGTTGTTTCTCGACACGACACAACTTGAAATCTTCACCAAGCCAACCAATATCGGCGTGCAAGGATATTTGGATGACTACTAGTACTAGTACCCTGGCAACAATTACAACCCTCTTCAACGCGACTGCATAATCACAGTGCATCACAGTCCGGCCCCTTTCACGGTTTGTCACTATTGCTACACTAACGCTACGTCCAGGAGCATTTTTCCCTCACTCCAAGTTGAAGTACGTGGCAATCCCCATTTACTTGTGTTATTCTTGTGTTTGAGTTAAACGGCCACCACTGTGTTAGACCCCTAACATCTTCAACACAACTACGATGTGCATACTCCCGGCAGAACTCGTGTTCAAGATCCTATACAATTCAGACCCTCGAGATGTCGTCCGGTGGCGAACGGCAAGTCCAAGTCTCTTCTCCGCCGACACCACAATGTAACCCCTCTTCCAACAGGTTTCACACCGGTTCCACTCCATCGCTTGCAATGACACGCTTTGGAAAGACTTGTATACGAATTCGACTTTGCCTCGCCCCCCGGGACCGTCTCCATCGCAATCTCGTGTGTCTCTCGAGCGGATGCTTGTAAAATCAGCACAGCTCGCACAGTCGTGGACGACACGGCCCATGAGAGAGGTATCGAGTGTCAACATCAAACTTCGACAGTCACAACCCACGCCCACCAAACTCGTCTCATCACGTTGGCTCGTTGGATGCGAAGAGGCGAGACGATTCGTGTTACATGATGTCGATCCTCGCGCCAAGACGCATGCACGCAAGGTCTTATGGGAGTACGAAAATCCGATCGCGTCAGCCTGGGATGCGCATTCGATGTCACCTGTCGCGGGACAGTCCGTCGTGTACGTGTTGTTGATGTTGCCTGACATAGAACAGGGTTCACCAAAGTGGTATGTCTGTATGACCTCCACGTGTTGTCGTTAATCCTCCGAACAGGACACTGTTAGAGTTTCAGTTAAATGACGAGTCTGGTGAGATCTGTGGCTCAGTTACCATCGACCCCCCAGCATGGGCTTGGAGCTCTCTCTCCAGAGTGGAATTTGATGGTGGAACGTCACGATTCCTCTTTATCCCGACCGAGGATCCCAAGGGCGTAGTATTTGATACGCGAACACGTGCATTCTATGCAATTCCCCCATTTCGGGTCGCACTGGTACGTGATTGCTTACAGGACACAAGCAACGCACCTAAGATGACATTGTTCGCTGGGTAACACTAGCCAGGGACATTGCCACCAACTTTTCATAACTCGCTCGCACTCGACTTTCGTATGGCATTCACGGATACGCACATCATTTCTCTCTACTACCATTATCAGCACTTTTATTCATATGCAACTCTCATTCAATTTCTCGCAATTCCCTCTGATGGGTCTCCGGTCCAACAAGGGATACCGACCCTTTGCCTCACCCACGAAGGCTTTACGGATGAGCGTCTTTCGCAATTCGGGATCATCAACTTTGGTGTCGACCGCATCACTGGGGCTACACGCATGAGTCTCATAGACTACACCACCCAGTTGGAGAAAGATCTCAAGATTACATGCGTGCACTTGGTGCTCCCACAGCCTCGCGGTGACGAGGTCTCGCTCATCTCCGTCGATGATATGCCGATGAACAACATCAAGATCCCGAAACAAGGTCTCGCGACGCACCGTTATACAGCGCACTCTCAATACCTGGATGTATGTGACGGCACACAATTGCGGGGTTTCTGTCGAGCGAAACCCAAACAAGAATTCTTTGAGCCGATCGAGATTCAGCACGTTATGAAGTTTTTGATTGACACGCGTCAAGACCCATGGGCCATCACATGGAGCGAGATAGCGCCCGCCGAGTGGAAGGATGCCGCGGATCCAGAGGTGGATACGACCGGGAGGAGTATCGTGTTTGATGGGTTGAGAGGGCGGCTGTGCTATGTTCATCCCGAGGTCGAGGGTGAGGCTGTAGTGGTAGAGATCGAATAATATGGGGATACTCGCAGTGTAGGTATTCGCTCCGGGTCGGCCTGTTGTAGTTTGACGGTGGGTCAACTGCGCATAAGCACATGGTTCGGTTCAACGAGTTTGTCTAGGCTGAGATAGCGCGGGATTCCCACGTGTCACACTCGGAATCCCCATTGAACATTCTGACCCCTGACCATCACCAGTGCCACATTATAGACACTCTCTGCGATAACGTTTGAATGAACATGCCTACACTGTGCATATTTCCGGCCGAACTTGTTTTCAAGATTCTCATACACCTCGGACCCTCGAGACATTGTCCGGTGGCGAACGGTAAGTTAGTTTTCCATCGACAACATACTACATGGTACATTCACCTCTCTGGCCTATCTCTGGCAGGTTTCAAAGTGGTTCCGCGCCATCACGTATGATGATCTCCTTTGGAGAATATTGTACACGGACTCGCCCTTCCCTCGTCCCCCTGGACCATCTGACTCGCAATCCCATGAATTGCTCGAGCGCATGCTCGTCAAATCGGCACAGCTCGCACAGTCATGGACAACAGGGCCAATGCGAGAGGTAGCGAGCGTCAACATCAGAGTTTCACGGTCATTGCCATCCAGGCCCATCAACCTCATCTCAGGTCGGTGGCTTGTGGGGTGCGAAGAGGAAAGACGATTCATGCTTTATGGTGTCGATCCTCGTGCCAAGATGCGTGCACGCAGGGTACTATGGCAGCAGGACGAACCATCGGTGGCAGCATGGGATGCGCATACAATGTCACCCGTGGTGGGACAGTCCACCGTGTACGTGTTATTGGAATTGCCCAGGAGAGTTCACGAAAGTGGTATGTCCGCATGACGTGCATGTTTCTTGGTTAACCCACCAACTCGGACAGGAAGCTGTTGGAGTTTCAGTTGAAAGACGACTCTGGTGGGGTCTACGACTCGAATGACATCGACCCCCCTGCGTGGGCTTCGAGTTCTCCCTCCAGGGTGGAACTTGATGGTGGAAAGTCACGCTTTCTTTTTATCCCGACTGAGGATCCCGAGGGCGTGGTGTTTGATACGCGAACACGTACATTCTACGCAGTTCCCCCAATGCGGGTCGCACAGGTACGTGGTATCCTACAGTATATTAGACGCACCTAAAGCGACATGGATCATCGGGGGACCGCTAGCCAGGCACATTTCCAGAACAGTTTCATTCCCCCATCCGGGTCGTATTTCGGATGGTATTCACGGACACGGACATGATTGCTCTCACTCACTTCCGCACGTTGTTTGAAAGTGTGACTCTCGTACAATCCTTCGCGATTCCCTCTGACGGGTCTTTGGACCGAGAAGGAAAGCCTACCCTTTGCCTCATATTTTCAAGGTCGGGATCATAAAGTCATGCATTGAGCCCATCACTGGTGCTTTCCTATGATGCTCCCGGATTACAGCAGTCTCGGTGACGACCCCGAGATCATATGCATCCGTTTGATGCTCCCAAAGCCCTCTGGCCTCAAGGTGTCACCCATCTCCATCGACGGCATCAAGGTCTGCATCCCGAAACAACTTGAAGTGCCCAATATGAATATGTTTCTCTATACACGATCTTGGCTATATCTCGAGCTATGTGACAATACGCACTTGAGGGGTTTCTATAGGTGGAGAGCCAAAGAAAAATCGATCAAAAATCAGCAAATCATGAAATTCGCGATCGATATGCGTCACGATCCACCGGTATGGGACATTACATGTAGCGAGCCATCTCTCCCCCATTGGAGCGATGCCCCGGATCCAAAAGTGGACTTGACCGGGAGGAATATCGTGTTTGATGGGCTGAGAGGGAGGTTGTGCTATGATGATCCCAAGGTCGATCAGATCGTTGTCGTGGAGATCGAATAGTCGTTTAATGCGAAGTAGACGACAGCATAAGTAGCTAGAAAGTGTACGTATTCCGTTGTCGTTTGCTGCGTTTGTGTAGCTTGGGATGGTCAGTGGGTCTCGAGCGACTCGAAAACATGGTACTCGGATGCGTACAACGGTAGCGGAAAAGGTCAGCTTGACATTCGGAAATGACGGGCCTGCGTCTGCGAATCTGGTGGGGAAACACAAGACGCGGCACGACATAGTCTAGGACGTACGCTGTACGATGTCGTTTGATATGGTTGTTTGAAACGTTGCACTGCACAGCAGGCGCCGCGTCGAGCTAAAATTTCGGCGAGTGTGCCTGTTCTATAGGACAGCAAAGACGAGTCGACGACGAGAGTGTCCATCATATTCGCGATGGTGCTACTACCTGCCGCTGGTCGATAAGAGGTTTGTATTCGGATAGGCTACCGGCGGATCCGACGTGCTGAAGGAGTGGACATCTTCCACTGGCTCAGTGGTGGGACGTTGGGATGTGCATTGACAGGCCTTGGATTTGTTGTTCGAACAAAGCCACCTGCATTGCTACAAGCACCAGGGAATGAGACAGCAAAGGCGTCGAGACGCGCGTATCGAGGATGTTGGGAAGTACTGCAAATGCCACAAGTGAGAAAGACAACAGATCGCGTCAACCAGTGAAGGCTAATAAGCCCTACCTGGAGAAACAGGTCAACGCGTGTGCGTCCACTCGTACATTCGTATTATGGTCTACCAGGAACGATCCGCTTATGCTTACTTAGTAGCCACTGGCATAAACACAGGTAAACACCTCTGCGATTCCGAGTCCATCGACAATCACCGATAATCAGAGCCATAACACTCTGCAGCAACAGCTTGAACATGACCACCCAGTGTATCCTCCCAGCCGAAACTGTTTGCCATATTCTTAGGTACTCGTGCCCAAGAGACATCTTCCGGTGGCGAGCGGTCAGCCGGCTTTCTGTTGCTGGAGTTTAGAGCTCACGCACACTGACACCAGGTTTCAAAATGGTTCCATGCCACCACCTACGATGCCTCAATCTGGAGGTATTTGTACGCGAACTCTTGTCTGCCTCGTCCACCTGGACCATTTTCATCTCAATCAACCGCGTATCTTGAGCAGGCACTCGTACGAACGGAAAGGTTGGCGCAGTCATGGACGACGAGGCCTATGCGAGACATGTCGCACGTCGAGCTCGGAGTTGAGCAACAGCCATATGGAGGCCCTGTGGGCGACCCCATCAAACTCCTTGGTGGGCGATGGATCGTTGGCTGCGAATCGGAGAGCCGCTTCGTATTGTATGACGTCGATGCCAATCCAGAGTCACGGCGGCAGGTTATATGGGAGGCGGAGCACCCGGTGGAGACCTGGGATGTGTGTTTGGTGACTTCTGAGGAAGGACAATGCCTCATCTATGTGTTGTTCAACTACAACAACGAGGATCCGGATATGATATCCTGGTACGTGTACATTTGTTAGTGTTGATCGATGTGACGAGAGGGGGTCTTCTACTTCGAGTGTGGTCATTGATTTTTCTCCTCTTCTCCCTACAGGATATTCTTAGAGTTTTGTTTGGACGGCGTGTCAGGCAAGCCGTGCGGTGTTACCGTCATTGACATCCCTTCATCATCGAAGTCGGTGTTCGGGTTCTCAGATGCAGTGCTTGCTGTAGGAAACTCACCGTTTATCTATATGGTGGACACGCTAGTGTTCGACATGCGAACGCGTATATTCTACGAATTCCCCGGGTTTCTCATCGTGCTGGTGTGTGGTGGTTAATGTCAATAGTGCATAGCATGTGATCTCACCAACTGAAACTAGGACGAAACAAGGCACAAGGTCGGGTCCGACTTCACTGTCTCCGGGATATCAAGTTGCGTCCTGCTCACAAGCACACATATCCTCGCCGTATACGAATGTTCAGATCCTCGCGCGACGCTCATACAGGCGTTCACTGTTCCCGTCGATGGATCTTCTATCAGTAACGGCAAAGGTGTCCTTCGCCTCTCTCATGAAGGCGTTTCAGACCATATCTCCAGCGGTGCCACCCCCTTGCGAAATTCCATTGTTGACACTCTCACCGGAACCACCAACGTGAGGTTGTTGGAACGCCTCGATGTCAACCATGGCCTCAATGTCACGTGGGGTGATCTGATACTTCCCAGGCCTTTTGGTGATGACGCGGACGCTTTACCAGTGACCATTGTCATGAACGAGAAATTCGTGAAACACAAAAAACCGCACAAATTCCAATCCCGAGACTGGTCCTTTCGCATTGATTGCTCTGAGGATGGGTATCTAAGGGGGTTCTGCATTGACGACTCCCCTCAAAGAAAATTCATGAAATTCACCGTCGATGTTACCCAAGAAAAATGTACCCTTGCAGTTGGGGAGTTTCTGTATCCTAAATGGAAGCATACTAAAGATACGGACCTTGACCCGTACATCTGTCTTGATGCGGCGAGTGGACGGATTTGGTGGACTAAACGCTGCGATAATCAGAAGGCCGTTGTTCTTGTCGTAGACATTGAATAAGTCGTCCTATATGTACCATGAGCGCAGTTCAGCGGGGCAATACTGCGTGAGATGAGGTTCTCCTGGCAAGCCTCTCGATCAGGAAACTCAAAATCCGGTTCCGGTGAATCATTGACCACAACTGAGCTGACTCAAGCAGGTCCTCGTTTCCTGATGTAGCGCTCGAAGCCGCCCGCACATTGAGAGATTGATTTGGCGTTGTTCTAACACTGAGAGGATTAATTTGGCCGGTGGTGCTTCAGGCGAAAACATCGAGTCTCCGGAGTTTTTCACCTCCGAGGTCTTGCCAAGGCGAATTTGCCCGAGAATCGTCAATGCCTATTTAGCGTTGTTCGTTCCTTGCCAGCTCGAACATCGCGACCTCGGAGCCTGCACGACTCGGGCTTTGTCGATTTGTTTCTGTCCCGCCACTCTTCTCGATAAGCCGGCCAAAGTCACATCCGGATTTTCCGTGACTGACTTTGTCATGATTGAGAGAGCAACGTACTATGGTAATAAACAGCATGGTAAGTGTCAGTGGATGATCCGCCCACAAATTGAACCCTGCGCCGTGGTTCGGGTTATCCAGGGTCCGGGAATAACGCCGTACTAGTACAGGGACGCGGAAGATCACATCACAAACCGACCAAGAGTCCGTTACTCCACTGCAAAACCTTCCGTTTCTCTGTAGAGAATGAGCATACGATCCTACGGGCCGAGCCGACGGGATCCAACGTACTCAATCGCATATACGAGTTTCCTCTCCAAACTCGCGTAATCTTCATACGGAGGGAGCTCGATCCGATTGAAACACGTGTGACTCCGAGGCAACTGCCAAGGATCGCCAGATTTCTCGATCGTGAATCGCCGGGGCCCATCCGACCCTTGAAGATCCTTGAACCCATTGACAGGCACGCGTGACGTCCCCGTTGTAAACTGCAACAGACGCGCTTTGCGCTCCGTCGGCCAGCTCCGGACGCATTTCCAAAACCACGCGATAACCTGGTCTGTCTTGTCGTAGCCGCGGTAGTCGGTATACGATATCCAATCGTCCCTGCGACCAGCCACATCAGTCGTCTCAGCGTTTGGCTACAATGGTGTCCAGATACGTACGTGTCGATCTCGGACATGCCACCGATCAATAGCTCCAACTCGCGTTCATCAAAGGCGTTGACCAATTCCAAAGGAATGAGCTCCCTAAATCCTTCCAGGAGTGCAGTCGTTTGATCCCTTATCCTGGTCTTGGTGCGGTACTCAACGACAGCCTCGACGTACTCCTTCTTGTTCGCTTCCGTGACCGCAATGTTGGCCCCGTTGGGCTTGAGCTCTACATCGATGATTTCTCCAAAGCGGTCTTCGGTGACTGAAAAAGTCTCATCGAGAACACCCGTAATGTCGTTCTTCCTGGTGTTCAGATGATTGTGGTTAGCCAGCGTCATGAGGACAAAGCATGGTCCCTACAGCATCCATACTAGACTGCGATGCAGATCTGCGTCGACGGCTTCCAAGTCTGAAAGAGACGGTTTCTTTCCCAGAATCATCCTGTAGAAGCATGGAACGAAATAAGCATCCAAGAAGCGTCCATGGAATATCGCCCATCCCATGATCCGGCCAATGAACTTGAAGTACGTCAGGTGCTCGGGGTTAATGTCCGACATCCAGTTGATCTGAAGCGTGTAACTGTCGTGTGTAGAGTATTGGAACAGCCCGTACGACGGATCAAAGATCTCATGGGAAATCAGGAAGAACCATTCCCTGACGGAAACATCAGCGACGAGCCAGGAATAAATCATTGGTCATACCTGGAGACGCCTCCGTAGTCCAGACCATCTTCACCCTCAAACCTGATGGCCAACCTCTTTTTCATGTCCTCACCACGCATGTTCATGACCGCAGCGAAGCTGTCCTCCAAAACCCGACGTCGCCGCAGCTTGAGTTCACATGTACCCTCCTTCGTTCTCATGCAAGGCTGGCTCCGGAAATAAATCACCTTTCGCCTATAGTCACGCTTATACTGAGGGGCACTGGTATCTGGGTTGCACGGCAAACGTGGATCATCCCATGTCGTTGTGCGAGTGTTGTTGTCGACAAAGTAGATCCGACCTGTCGGTGTCAACCGCATTTCCCATCCAGATGGGAGTGGGCCGAGGTTGGTATTGGGAGTAGCAGAGGCTGACGTAGCAGCAAGGACAACTTGGGTTGATCGCGGATCATGCCACGTTGTCGACCTTGTGCGAAGATCTGCAAAGTATGGCCTCCCTTCAGGAGTCCGACGTTCCTCCCATCCCTCGGGTAATGGGACATGGGCACGAAGCTCACTAGAACCGGAAGCTTGTGGCGGGTGGAGTTGCGAGAGGAACGACGGCGCGCGCTGCGATGGGGGAACAGGAGGAACAGGACGGTGCGTAGTAGAACGGGTATTGTGATCAACATGACGTTCCTGACCATGGGGGAAAGGGACGACTTCGCCCCGATGGATCGTACGACGTGCATTGTCAACAGGCGAGACCCCAAGTCCGCTGGGGGTACTTGACTGATGTCTGAGCGGCGGAGACGTCTGTGAAACTGGAGAGCGTATCGAACCTCCAAAGGTGCGGGACCGGTTGGAAGCTGAAGCGTCAACAGGTGTCAATAAAGGCGTGGATGGATGATGAGGGCTGTGTGGTGACGATTCTCGTGGAAGGGAAGGGGTGCTCCTGGGATGACGCAACGCCGCAGAAGCTGTGTCAGATTGCTGTAGCCTAGGAACTTGAAGGGTGGTGATCGCTTGTTCACCACAGATCCGTGATCCTCCGATACGTGGTAGAGAGAAGGAAAAGAGGAGTTTGCCCTGCACTTGGGCACCGCTCGAAGCACCACTGGAGGATTGGGTGAGATCTCTGCTGATGAGACCTAGTAGGGTTGATAGTGAGGAATGGAATGAAGAAGGGAGGGAAAACGTTACCGTGACCGTTTGCTGAGTAGGCAAGCGCTTCTTCTCCCCTCAACCCAACGCGACCAAGGAAACCCTGATCCCTCTTTTTGAACCTCTTTTGGTCAAATACCTGGACGACGATAGTGCAAGAACGGCGAACAGTGCTATGTATGTGAATAGTAAGGAAGGGGGAAAATGCGCGGCTAAGCGGGAAAGAAGACTGACACGTCGAAATGCTGGTTCCAGGCGGGCGAGAGGGTACGCTTGATTGCATTTGTAGTATACGTCTGATCGCTGTCGACAGAAACCACGGCAATAGGGTCTGGAAGACTGAATACCTCACGCTTCACAAGGGAGTTGGCGGCCAGAACTGGAACTGATGCGTTAGGAATGGGTTGCACACAAGACGGTTGTGATTCGAGAGCACCTGTGATTCGAACAACGGAAAAGGGCTCCTCGGTGGACATCGAGCAACAGGAAAGAGGGAATAAGAGCGCTGGCGCTACATCAGCCCTGACAGAAGTATCGTAGGCTGTAGCGACCTCGGCTACCCAGAATAGATCTCGACGACAATGGTACACACGCGGCAAAGCGACAATTCTCCCGCATCTAGGTGACGCTCGTGAAACGCGACCGACAGCGCGTCTGGACGCAAAGTAATAGTAAGTAATTCAAGGAGAGACCAGCAAAGAGGGTTTGTGTCCCCTCCAGTCTCCCACGACACCAGCTGAACTGAACCCCATAACCATAGCGGATTTCACCCTGCTCACTGGCAAGTCCAAGATGAATGCGACATCCCAGGCATGTCAGTGATAAGTCAACCAGGAGAACGGAGAATGGAGAACTATTCCCCACTGACTGGTAGCTCGACCATGGGATGGGGTGCTGCATGAGGCTATATCATTAATTGTTGTTCGATGTCCATAAAGTACAAAGAATAGGCAAAGGTGATGTGCCCGTTCATGCCAATGTCATTAGCGAATAAGGCGGAGGCAATTCAACGGGTGCAGCATCGTCATCCAGAGCATCTTGATGTGTGACGCTCGTCCTCGTGGAGCTATCCACCTGGGTCACGCCAGCACCCAACGTCGTCCTCGTTCTGTAGTCATCGTTTGCGGCAGGCAAATTGTTCGTGAGTGAAGGCGCAGGCTGGGACGGAAGGTCCGTCACTCGTGCTGGGTCTTGAGCTACAATTCGAACATGTTACCCACTGGTACAATCGATCCATGGAAGCACTCACCATCACCATACGCAGGTGGGCAACTGGATGCGGGGGCACGTGCGGCCGCACCAGCTTGGCTAAGCGTAGCAGCTAGAATCTCAGCAATGATGGGCTCAAGTTGTGAACCTGGGGGCGCCTGCACTCCCGGCCGCGATGCCACACGCGTAGCGCGCTGTACGACAGATCACGATGTTGTTTGTGAGATGACTGTTTTGAATTGGTGAAGAAAACCACGTCCAAGATGCGTACCTGTGCTTTCCTTTTACACTGGCACCTGAGGGTGTGCCACGCCACTGTCAACACGACCACGACGGCGATGATGGCGATGGCAGTCGTGATGGAACTGGGTAGGCCAGACGAGGATGTGGAGACGCTTGTAGAGGATTGACGAGGGGGCCAGCGGTGAACGTCAGGGTGTAAGTTCGTGGTGACGGATCTGTGGTTCGTTTATATAAATTGTTAGAAGTGATGAGCTCGACTTACGGGATGGCTGGCATGGATGGGTGATTCGACAAAGGTTTGATGGGAGTTGAGTAGGAGAACAAGTAAAAGGCATTGGGAGGACATGCTGTGACTCTGAGACCGGTGCATCAGGTACTCTTTAGTCACAGGCACTTGACGCTTGACGGGCTGGCAGGAACGAAAACGCGTCCCTATTTACTCCCGTTTGGGTATCATCTTCAGCACCGTGACGGCGTGGTATTCAAGTATGTCTACCGTACTCCCCGCGGAACTTATTCGCAAGATCCTATTATACAAACCTGACGTTCGAGATATCGTCCGATGGCGAACGGTAAGATTGTTTTCCGCCGACTACATACGTGGTACATTTGGCTCGGCAGGTTTCAAAGTGGTTCCGCGCCATCACGTATGATGATCTGCTTTGGAGGGCCTTGTACACGGACTCGCCCTTCCCGCGTCCCCCTGGACCATCTTCCTCGCAATCGCGTGCATCTCTGGAGCGGATGCTCGTAAAATCGGCACAGCTTGCACAATCATGGACGACGCGGCCTCTGCGAGAGGTATCGAGCGTCAAGATCAAACTCGGGCGGCCTTTTGCGGTCATGCCTACCAAACTCATCTCCGGACGGTGGCTTGTTGGGTGCGAAGAGGCGAGACGATTCGTGCTACATGATGTCAATCTCTGCGCCAAGACGCATGCACACAAGGTCCTATGGGAGCAGGACGGGCCGACAGTTTCAGCCTGGGTTGTACGTTCGGTGTCACCTGTCGCGGGACAATCCATTGTATACGTGCTGTTGCTGGAGACAACCGAGATGGAGCATAAGTGGTAGGTCTACCGTCCGCTCGATCAGTCTTTTCGACAAGGGACTAACCATCACTGGCATACAGGAAACTGTTTGAATTTCTGTTGAATGATGAATCTGGCGAGATCTATGACTCGACTATCATCGACCCTCCAGCATGGGCATCCAGCGTTCTGCCCAGGGTGGAACTTCAGGGTGGAAAGTCTCGATTCCTCTTTATCCCGGCCGAAGATTCCATTGCCAGGGGTATTGTATATGATACGCGAACAGGCAGATTCTATGTACTCCCCAAATTGCGGGCCGAAGAGGTCCGTGGTTACCCATACGAGCGATGCACGTAAAGTGACGTGCCGCATATTATTATACTAGCTCCAATCATTCCCGCAAAAGTGGCTTCGCGCCGCGCATCTTGTGCCCTTTCGGACGGAATTCACGGATACGCACATCATCTCTCTCGACTGCCGTTATGACTGGAGTCATGGAGATACAACGCTCATACAAATTTTCACCATTCCCCCAGATGTGTCTTCGGTCCAAGAAGGAAAACCTATCCTTTACCTCACCCACCGCGGCTTTTTAGATTCGAGTCTCCTCAATGTAGGGATAATGAAGCCCTGTGTTGATCCCATCACCGGGGCTACAAGCATCACGCTGGTGGATCACAGCAGCTCCCTTTCAGGTTTCAAGATTATATGCCGTGACTTGATGCTCCCAAAGCCTTCTGGTCTCGGGGTCTCAGAAATGACCATCCACGACAGGCCCGCAATCGGTATCCAAATAGCCGGGGGCTATACAAAATTCACCTGCCTTGTCGATGTATGCGACGAAACTCAAGTGAGGGGTTTATATTGGGGAAGACGTGAAGGAAAATCAGTTGATCCGAACGAGAATCAACACGTCCTGAAATTCGCAATCGATATGCGTCGAGATCCATGGTCCGTCACATATAGCCAGATCGGGCCCGCAGAGTGTTACGAAGCCCTGGCCCTAAAGGAGGGCGTTTTCTGGAGGAGCGTGTTTGATGGGTTGAGAGGGATATTGCGTTATGTTGATCCCGTATCCGAAGATGAGATCGTTGTCGTGGCGATCGAATAGTCGAAGTAGATCATCATTAACGAAGGAACGAGTCTGCGTACGTATTTCAGTAGATATATCATATCCCAGATGTACAAAACCAGTCTTGAGGCACGATATGATTGGAGCCCGGGCCAATGTTTGCTGCAGATCTCCACTACTGTGGGAGTCGCGGAATGGGATGTCCATATCAACAGACAAAGGTGATGTGCCCATTCACGCTGATCATATCTACGTATAAGGCTGAGACAGTTCGACGGGCGCAGCTTCAACATCCTGCGGTGCATGACCGGCGTATCGATGGAGGACGATGCCAGCATCCAACATCGTCCGCAATCTGCAGTCTACTTGCGCTCTCACCCACGCAGCGGACGATCCCCACGATCAATGTAGCCACGAAAAAGACGAAGAGGACGACAAGGGGAATCGTGACAAAGCTGGGCAAGCCGGATGAGGATGTCGATGATGGGCACGCATGTCAGCGGTGGACGTCGGGATGCAACTTCATGGATTCGAGTCTGGGGTTCGTTTCAAAAGATAATTGTGAAAAGTGGGCTTGATGACGCTGGTGATGGAGAACAAGAAGCAAGTACAACGCTCACTTCATTCTATTGGGACTCTAATCCTCACTTGGCGGCCATGAACTTGGCCACACCCATCCCTGTTTGCGTCCAAGCGCCATCTTGAACGGATGTGCCAGTGCATACTCCCCACTGGCACAGAACTTATTTTCAAATGCTATGCAATTCCGATCCTCAAGATATCGTCCGGTGGCGAACGGGGTTTTTTTTTTGGTTCCAGCCGCATACGTGATGTGCTTAGCACTTACCTGCAGGTTTCGCGGTGGTTCGTGCTTTGGAAAACCTTGTACACTGATTCGCCTTTCCCCCGTCCGCAGCCTCGGACGCATGCACGCAAGGTACTATGGGAGCAGGACGAACCAATAGTGTCAACTTGGTGTGTACATTCGGTGTTGCCTGTCGCGGGTCGGTCCATCGTATACGTGTTGTTGGAGCTTCCCGAGATCGAACAGCCCGAAGGATCACTCAAGTGGTATTTCTATATGACTTCCATGTGTTTTTTGTTGATCCTCTTCAAAGCAGGAAACCGTTAGAGTTTTGGCTCATTGACGAGTCTGGTGAGCGAACAGGCAGATTCTATGTACTCCCCAAATTGCGGACCGAACAGGTGCGTGGTTGCTTATACGAGCGACGCACATAAAGTGACACGATTTATTACACTTGGTCCAGTCTCCCTCACTTTTGGTGCGTTACCCCGCGCACCTGCCGTACCTTGTTTATTTTTGCAGATGTAATTCTTGTACAAATCTTCACCATTCCACCTGACGGGTCTTCAGTTCAAGAAGGAAAGCCTATCCATTGCCTCACGCACAAAAACTTTTTGGAAACTGGTCGTTTCAATGTAGCGATTGCGAAGCCGTGGGTTGATCCCATCTTTCAGAATACAGGCATCACGCTGGTGGCTCAATCAAGTTCCCTTGCGGATTTCAAGATTCAGTGGTACAACTTGGTGCTTGCAAAGCGTTACGGTCTCGAGGTCCCAAAGATACACATCTACACCAGGCCCGCGATCAATGTCCAGCTAGAAGGGGATTCAGACTATACAGAATATGCCTCCTATGTCGATGCCTGTGACGACTCAGACGTGCAATTGCGGGGTTTCTCTTGGGGAAGACGCAAAGGAAACCCATCTGATCCGAACAAAAACGATCACATCATGAAATTCGCAATAGATATGCGTCAAGATCCATGGGCTGTCACGCGTAGCCAGATAGCCCCCGCAATGTGGCACGACGCCACAGCTCTAAAGGTGGACTGTGCGAAGGGTATCAGGTTTGATAGGTTGAGAGGGAGATTGTGTTATGTTGATCCCGCGTTCGAAGATGAGATTGTGGTGGTGGAGATCGAATAGTCGGTGGAAGCGAAGTAGATATTGTAGAAGGAATGATAGATTAAGTACCCCAAATCCCGGCTGTCACCTGTCCCTATTTACCCACATTTGCATCCTGGAAGACGCCATCATCACATCTGATGTGCACACTCCTTGCAGAGAAGAACTCTCCCCACTCCTGTGGGAGTCGGGGAATTGGATGTCCATATCAAAGTACAGAAGTGGACAAAGGTGATGTATTACCCATTCTGTTGATGGTATCCACGCATAAAGCGGAAACAGTTCGGCGAGCGCAGCTTCGACATCCCGTCGTGCACGACCGGCGCCTCGATGGATGACAACGCCAGCATCCAGCATCGTCCATGATCTGCAGTCACTGGCATTGTCATCATACTTCGAACGCTGTACGTCGAATCGCCAAGGCGTGTGTGAGATGACTGTTTTGAATTGAGGTGCGTGTCTGTGCTATCCTCATACACCGGACGCTGCCCACCACCAATGTTGCCACGAAAAAGACAGAGAGGACGACAAGGGGAACAGCGACGAAGCTGCGCAGGCTGGATGAGGATGTGGAGGATTGGCGCGTGTGTCAGCGGTGGATGTCGCGATGCAACTTTGTGGATTCGGGTCCGGGGTTCGCTTCAATATAAATTGTAAAAGTGAGAATGGATTAAGCTCGATGGAAGGGACAGGCTTACGGGATGGCTGGCATGGTACATGGTTTACCAAAGGTTCGACGACGCTAGTAAAGGAAATGAGAGTGGCACGAGTACAACACTCACCTCGTTCTATCGGAACGATGAGATGTTCCACTAGCAGTGGTTATCACTGGGAAAAATACAAATGTCATACTAGCCTAGCCCAGATTCCACATAGACTCGGAATACTCCATGTGTTGCGGCTTGTGACTCGGACGAGAAAGGATCGTGAGTGAGGAAAGCTGAGTGAAAGGTGTTGGAAAGATTTTGGGAGAAAGCCGAAGGCTCTTCCGGTCCGAAACTGAACCTGAACCTATCGGGGGAGAGTGCGCTGTGAGGGCGGGTTGGGCAGCTGATCTTGACCTGACAGGTGTCGAGTGAGACAGCGTCGAACAAATGAGTGTGTGGCGAATTTGTACGAGGCTACCATGTGTCAATGTGGGGTAATAATGCGGGGTAAGTGTGTGTGACACATACGAGTTCTTTCAGGTAGGTGCAAAAGACGGCGTCGTTGAGTGGGAGTGGCGGGTGGTGCGAAAATAATGAATCGAGGACAAGGACTAGTACGACTACTGGTGGCAGGAAGCTACTAGTGCCAGTGGGAGACGGAGGAACGAAAGGAAAGAGCGCGAGCCACTACGCTTGTCACGCATAGACACCTAGTAGGCCACCACAAGTACGGTTTTGGGGCCACAACAGTTCTTGTTGACACCACCCGACGGTCCCTATTTACCCATATTTACGTCCCAGCGCCATCCTCTTTGAATACATTCGATGTGCGTACTTCCAGCAGAACTCATTTTCAAGATCCTATGCAATTCCGATCCTCAAGATATCATCCGGTGGCGAAGGGTAAGTTTGTTTTTTTGTTAGTTTCAACCACACACATAGTATACTTAGCGCTCACCTACAGGTTTCGCGGTGGTTTTGCGCCATCACTTGCAATGATCTACTTTGGAAAACCTTGTACACTGATTCGCCTTTCCCCCGTCCACCCGGACCATCTCCATCGCAATCACGTGCATCTCTGGAGCAGATGCTGGTAAAGTCAGCACAGCTCGCACAGTCATGGACGACGCGGCCAATGCGAGAGGTATCGAGCATCAAGATCAAATGCAAGGGGACTTTACCACCCAGCGGCCCAAAACTCATCCCCGGACGATGGCTTGTGCAGTGCGAGCAGGCAAGACGATTCGTGTTGCATGACGCCGATCCTCGTTCCGAGACGCATGCACGCAAGGTTCTATGGGAGCACGAAGAACCGATAGTGTTAGCCTGGGATGTACATTCAGTGTCACCTGTCGCCCCCGGACAGTCCATCCTATACGTGTTTCTATTGCAGCTGTTCACGACAGTACATAATTGGTATGTCTCCTCTCAATCAGTCTTCTCGAGAAGGGCTTCTACCTAGTTGTGTTTTTGTTAATCCACCTCCAGGAAGCTGTTAGAGTTTCTGTTGGATGACGAATCTGGTGAGATCTACGATTCGGCTACCATCTACCCCCCGGCATGGTCCTCTCGCACTCTCCCCGGGGCGAGACTTCATGGTGGAAAGTCACGATTCCTCTTTATCCGGACCGAGGAGAGCATGGTATTTGATACGCAATCACGTGAATTCTATGTATTCCCCCGATTGCTGGACACACAGGTCTGCGGTTGCTTACTACACAAAGGACGCACGGTAATTGATATGTTTTATTACACTAGGTCCAGTCATTCCCACAAAAGTGGCTTGACGCCGCCAACAGGCTCCCCTTTCTGGTGGGATTTACGGATACGCACATCATCGCTCTCGACCGCCGTTACGACGCCACTCATGGAGATCATGATACAACTGTCATACAAATTTTCACCATTCCCCCAGATGGGTCTTCGGTCCAAGAAGGAAAGCCTGTCCTTTGCCTCACCCACCAATGCTTTTTAGATTCCCGTCTTCTCAATGTAGGGTTCATGAAGTCCCGTGTTGATCCCATCACTGGGGATACAATCATCAGGCTGGCGGATCACGGCAGCTCCCTTGCAGATTTCAAGATTGTATGCTACGAGTTGATGCTCCTAAAGCCTTCCGGTCTCGAGGTCTCTGAGGTGACCATCTGCAACAGGCCCGCGATCAGTGTCCAGATAGAAGGAGACTATACAGAATGCGCCTTCCATGTCGATGTATGTGGCGACATGCAATTGAGGGGTTTCTATTTGGGAAGACGCAAAGGAAATTCAGCCGATCCGAACGGGAATCGACACGTCATGAAATCGAGAGGTTTCTATTGGGGACAACGCAAAGGAAAATCAGTTAATCTGAACGAGAGTCAAGACGTCATGAAATTCACGATCGATATGCGTCGAGATCCATGGGCCGTCGTTTGTAGCCAGATAGCGCCCGCAGAGTGGGGGGATGCCGTAGCTTTAAAGGCGGGCTCTACCTGGAGGAGGTACTATATCGTGTTTGATGGGTTGAGAGGGAGGTTGTGCTACGTTGATCCCGCATCCAAAGATACGATTGTTGTCGTGGAGATCGAATAGTCGGCGGTGTAGATATTTCAGCAGACATACCCATGAATCACGATGCAATTGTAGTCCAGGCCCAGACCTGTAACGTGCAACCTTACAGATTTCCACTGATCAATAATTCTACGTTGTAGCCTTCGCTCGCGCCGGTCCGACTCTCAGGTGATCAATGATCTTCATCTACATAACCTGTTCGTTTACTGATCTGTATTGCTGTATTGCGACAATGGAACGACGTAGATCGTGCTACGCTGTAGTACAGCTGAGGTAAAACAATCTGTACAGCTCAACAATCCGTACAGCTCATGACATGCTATGGTCTCCGACATGTACACTCGTTTTTAGGGTGCCTGACGTGTGCTGTAGAGAAGAACCCTCCCCGCGACTGCGGGAGTCGGGGGATGGGATGTTCATATCAAAGTAGAAAGGAATAGACAAAGGTGTACCAATTCACCCCGATGATATGGACGTATAAGGCGGAGGCAGTTCGACGGGCGCAGCATCGACATCCTGTAGTGTACGACCGGCGTCTCGATGTACGACGATCGACCTCGAGGGCTCATCCGCCCCCAACGTCGTGCGCGATCTGCAGTCGTTGTCGTCATACATAGAACTCTGTACGCCGAATCGCCAAGCCGTGTGTGAGATGACTTTGAATTGGGCAGAGAACAGAGTCTGAGATGCGTACCTGTGGTCTCATACACAGGACGATGCCCACGACCGATGACGCCACGAAAAAGACGGAGAGAACGATAAGGGGAATCGTGACGAAGCTGGGAAGGCCGGATGTCGATGTCGAGGATTGACGTGCATGCCAGCGGTGGACGTCGGGACATATGTTCATGGTGTCGAATCTGGGGTTCCTTTACGAAAAGTATGGATGGATGGGGAGTGGGCTCGATGGAAGGGAGGCTCTACGGGATTCCTGGCATGCAATTGTGTTTTGCCAAAGATTCTACGATGTGGTGAAGGAGAACAAGAATCAAGTACGACGCTCACCTCGTTCCATCAAGACAATGGGGGATGCTGTATGGACCGGTGCTGGCTGTAACTGGGAGTCATACCAGCGAAGCATGCTTGGAACACAAGATGTTTCGGGACCACAGGATAGGACCATATATAGTTGAAGATCTGAGTGAATAGTGAATACTACGAGTGGATTTCGACCGTGGTGTCCCTGTTTACCCGTGTTTGCATCCGAGCGCCGTCTCTTCAACACATTCGATGTGCACACTCCCCGCAGAACTTATTCTCAAGATCCTACACGAATCAGACCCTGAAGATATCGTCCGGTGGAAAACCGTAAGCTTACCTTTGACTATGTAGATCGTGTTTTTCATGGTATAGCGCTTGACGACAGGTTTCTCGGTGGTTTCGCACCATCACTTGCGATGATCTGCTTTGGAGAACTTTGTACATCGATTCGCACCTCCCTCGTCCCCCTGGACCGTCTTCCTTCTAATCACGCTCATATATCGAGTGGATGTTGGTGAAATCGGCACAGCTCGCAAAGTCATGGACGACGCGGCCCATGCGAGAGGTATCGAGCGTCAAGATCAATCTCGGGCTTCCATTGGCGACCACACCTACCAAACTCATCTCCGGACGGTGGCTTGTGGGGTGCGAAGAGGCAAAACGATTTGTGTTGCATGATGCCGATCCTCGTGCCAAGACGCATGCGCACAAGGTACTATGGGAGCAGGACGAACCGATAGTGTCAACTTGGGATGTACATTCGGTGTCGCCTGTCGCAGGTCAGTCCATCGTATATGTGTTGTTGGAGCTGCCCGAGATAGAGCAGCCCGATGGATCACTCAAGTGGTATGTCTGCATGATTTGCATGTGTTTTTGTTAATCATCTTAGCAGGAAACTGTTAGAGTTTCGGCTGATTGACGAGTCTGGTGAGATATATGACACAGCTACCATCGAGCCCCCTCCATGGGCTTGGAACTCTCTCTTCGAGGCGGAACTTCATGGAGGAAAGTCACGATTCCTCTTTATTCCCACCGAGGATCCCATGGGCGTGGTATTTGATACGCGAACACGTGTATTTTATGCACTCCCTTCGGTATGTGGTGGCTTATATGAATGCACCCAAAGTGACATCGTTCATCGGAGGAAACTAGGAGGATACATTCCCCGTTCGTGTGGAATTCACAGATACCCACATTATCTCTCTATACCACTTCTACGACTGGATTCGTGGACCCGTAACCCTCATACGAATTTCCGCAATTCCCTCTGATGTGTCTTCAGTTCAAGAAGGAAAGCATATTCTTTGCCTCACCCACGATGATGTCAGGATCATGATGCCTTGCGTCGACCCCCTCACTGGGGCAACAAGCATTCGGCTTCTAGATTACAACCGATTTCGCAAGATTACATGCATTGACTTGATACTCCCAAAGCCTTCCGGTTCCAAGGTCACAAGAATGACCATCCACGACGGGCCCGTGATTCACGTAAGAGAGGAGTGTACAGCACACTCGCCCTACGTCGATGTATGGGGCCACACGCAATTGAGGGGTTTCTATAGGATAATACCCAATCAACATTCAATCGATCCGATGGAGAATCAACATGTCATGAAATTCACTGCCGATATGCGCCAAGATCCATGTGCGGTCTCTTGTAGCCAGATGGCGCCCGCCGAGTGGAGCGAAGCTGCAGATCCAAAGGTGGACATGACTGGGACGGAGATCAGGTTTGATGGGTTGAGAGAGAGGCTGTGTTATGTTCATCCCCAGGTCGAACATGAGATCGTTGTCGTGGAGATCGAATAGTCGGTGAACACGAAGTAGGTCATCGTAGACAGTATTGGTTTTTCAGTACACATACCACGGACGTACTACCATGGTCTTGAGGCACGATACGATTAGGGCCCAGGATCGGCGGTGTATAATATTTGCCAGTGACTAGTGACTCGACAATGGTATGGGGGTATGGGGAGTACCGTGTATGAGGCCATTTCATTGTTGGATGTCCATAAATTAGCAAGAATAGACAAGGGCGCATCCGTTCATGCCGATTATATAGATGCATAAGGCGGAGGCAGTTCGACCGGCGTAACTTCGACACCACCGGCGTCTCGATATATGACGACCGTTCTCGGGGTCGAGTTGGCATACGCTGGTGCTGGATCTTCTGTTACGAACGTGTCACCTTCCAATAAAAACGAACCATGGAATGCTCACCATCACCGGCAGGCGCGGAACTTGATGCGGGAGCACGTGTGACCGGACCTGCTTGTCTATGCAAACCAGCTAGAATCTCAGCAGTGACAGGCCCCAGTCGTGATCCTGGGGGTGCATGCACCACAGGACGTGGTGCCACATACGTCGAACCCTGCACAATCGCCATGTCGTTTGTGAGATGACCGTTCTCGAATCGGTGGAGGAAATCGCGTGCGAGATGCGTACCTGTGCTCGCGTTTGCATACCAGCTAGAATCTCAGCAGTGACGGGCCCGAGTCGTGAACCTGGGGGTGCCTGCACCACCGGACGCGGTGCGACATGCGTCGACCTCTGTACGACGAATCACCGTGTCGTTTGTCAGATGACTGTTTGTGAACGGGCAGAAGAAATGACATGCGAGATGCGTACCTGTGCTTTGCTAAGACACCGGCCAATGCCCATGGCTAATATCAACACGACCACGACGGAGACGATGGCGATGGGAATCGTGATGGAGCTGGGCACGCTGGACGAGGATGCGGAGAGGCTGGTGTAGGATTGGCGCACATGCCAGCGGTGGACGTCGGGACGTAAGTACATGGTGTCGGATCTGAGGTGAGTTTCAAATGTAAATTGTTAAAAGTGAGAGTGGGTAGAGAGTGGGTTCGATGAAAGGGACGCTCTTACAGGATAGCTGGCATGGGTGCGTGCTTTAACAAAGGCTGGTGAAGGAGAACAAGACACAAGTACGACGCTCGCCTCGTGCTATTGGGATGATGTGGAGATGCTGTACGCACCGGTGCTGGCTATACCACGGAGGGAGCGTTTTGCCGATGCCATACTTAGTAGGGAAGCTCAAATACCATATCAGAAACACCAGGTATTTTTGGGTCACAGCATGGGTGACAGGCGAGTTCATAGTTGAAGATTTGGAGTGAATGCGAGTGAATTTGGACAAGATGCCCTTCGGGAAACGAGCACCGCGATGCCGCGTGGAGCTTACCTCGGCTCTCTGTACCGAGCCTAGTGATTGCCCAAGTCGGCAGTAGACTCGATGGGCCTACGCAGATGGAGCCCGCTATATTAAGCCCATTGTAAGCGCATCCATGTCTTCAGATTCCTTGCTTGCCGGGCGATGCACATAGGAGATTACCTTGACAAGGTTTACGACTCGGAGTCACCACGAGAACCCCTTCCTTTCTTGTGTGTCAACTCGCCAGTTCAAGCGATGTTTTTTGCCGACATCGGCTGTAGCCGCCGTGACCCGAAGCTTGCCTCAACACCGCTTCAGGGACACATGGTCGTTTCCTTTGCCCAGATATGACACAGGACAAGCTTTTGACAGCGGTGCTGAAGGGATGATGGGGCTGAAATACAGAGTTTTTGGGCATGAGGTCATGTGTATACATGACCCTTCAAAGCTTGATTGCCTTTGGCTCGCCAACATGTCCATCATCTCTCACATTTCCCAACCGAAAGTTAACGGGGTTTGCGGATGCAAACAAGAGTGCTTCATCTTCAGCGTGACACCTCCCAACGGATCATTGACGAGCCTGAGACTATGATAGACACAGACTTAGAACCCCTGGTTTCCGAGCGCCAAAGAAGTGTAAGGGCGTGTAGTGACGTTTTGAATGCGTGAAGAAGCTGGTGGTGATGTGTATTATATTTCTTGAGCGACGATTCGATGAGTGAACGCGAAAATTTCTTTCTTTCAAAGGGCCTAGTGCTTCGGGTCCAAAGTCAACTTCCAAAAATAGCAAGGCCCCGGATGTCCACTTCGAACCACCATCATCTCCGGTCAAAGCGCAACAAATGAACACCATATGATCACAGTACTTTCAGATCCCACCTGACGACGCTCCAGAGCTATGGGCACCAGCTCGCCGCCGGAGGCCATCAGCTGGACTTTCTGCCAAGTAGGAGGATTTTTTTGTTCCTGTTCCCGTGGTACTTATAGGATCTGGAACAGAGACTAAGCCCTCATCCACCTCTCCTGGCCTTTTGCGCCACGAGCCTCGACGTTTTAGAATGCGTACAGCCTAAAGCAAAACAGGAGCGTACTAGAGTTTTTCCCGACGGGGAAAAGCTCGACAATGTCATCAATGTTCGCACGACCCCCGCACAGATAGCAAATTGGCTACGGGAAGTGGAAGCAAGCACGCATTGATGGTGGGAAGTGCACGCCGGGCACGGTGGTCCAAGTCCGAATCAGCATTCCAAGAAAAGCCCTCTGGCTGCCCCCGGGACCCGACATGGACCGCAAGTTGCCGTCCGCTCGCGGCCAGGGACAATCGAGGTATTGATCTGGACCGGATCGTGCGGTACCTATGCAATCGACTCTGTTGGCGCAATCAAGGTTGAATTGGGACAAGTTCCGTCCGGTTGAGGAGACGGGAACGCTTCAAGTTTGTAAAGTGTCGTCAAGTATCTGGCCAGGTAAATTCACTCACTTTCATCTTATGGCCCGGGGCGCTGACTGGCGATTACGTCGTCAGATATGTGCATGGGTATTCGCTTCCAAATTACGGATTTCTGGGTGATTGATACTCACTTTTTCTCATCTCCTCGAGGCACTCTATTCCTTTTTCGTCAACAACTTCTGGCATAAGTTGAAATTGCAGTAGCTCTGCCAGTTGCCTACGATCAAAGTGTGCTGTTTGATGTCCATTACTGTCATAGCGGCGAGCTCGGAGGATTTGTAGTTCCCCTACAGGTCTTACGCCGTGTCCGTGGAGATGCATCACCAGTTCCACCCTATGTATCATTATCCGTTGACTCAAGCTCCTTACGCTATCCTCTATGTATCATCTTGCTCATTGCCAATGACCAACATCTGGTGGCCTTTTTACATTCGGAGGCACATCTATGTATATTTGGTGAGTACTGAGAATCCAAACTGCAGTTGTAGTCTTGCATTCCCGGCAACGTTTATTCCCTGCCAGGGGAATGCCCTCTGGAGGGCCGGTCGCGCAAACCTTCTTATACGGCAATCTATAAAAGGTTCTGCAAAGAGACTCCTCATCGATCACTGATATCTCATATCATTTAGAACTACCACCATGTCTACGTCTTCTGCTCCAAACCTTCCTCGGCTGGACTGTTCATTGTTCTTCCCCGACTTGATAAACTTCCACATGCAGAACAACCCGACTCTGCCAATGTGGGTCTATACTGATGGCCAGGGTATCACCGAAATCACCTTTCTCGAGTTTGGTCGCGCTGCGCACTGAATCTCACACGCCCTTCGTCCAGAGCGTACTGGCGATGACAGGCAGGTTATCATCATCATCGCTAACACTGATACTATCCATGAGTACCAACGCTCCCGCGGTTGGTATTAGATATCATCGACTTGACCTCCATTTTGATGTACGGTGCTTTTCGCCCTCCTGCGAGGTCTCGTGTCTCGAAAGCGCATCCATTGATACATTCAATGCTAGAGATCACAGTTTCTGCTCTGGTGCTTATACAATCAAGTACATCCCATAGATATCCTATCGTTAAATAAGCATGCAAGGCGCGCGAGATTTAGGTCAGCATTGGTGAAACAAACACCGAGGAAGTACTCAGAAAAGACCCTTTGAAATCCAGTATTGTATCCAAGCCCGCGCTTCAATCTCGCCCACAGGCTGCAGCGTGAGTACAGTGTTACTTACGCGCTGCGCCTCGGTGGTGCTGAAGTCTACAAAGCCCCCCGCCTCGAAGACAGACCCATGGCTTTGTGTTTGGGAAAGCTCGTCATCGTTGCGAGCCATAGCGTTGAAGAACTCGAGAAGCTTGAGGGCGGGCTTGCGGAAGAGATCATCCGCGTCAGCACGGCACGTAATTGTCGATGAAGATGTCAGATATATGGAAATAGACTTACGATATTGGCGAGGTCTTGAGGTGACGCACTGGCTGCTTTCTTTTCGAGGCATACCACCCATTCGACCAACGGTACGATCGTCAAACGGTCTCTGTCCAACGCTTTCTGCTCTAGAATCGCGTTTTGGATGCAGGAAATGACGTCCGACCAACGTGCGCGTTGGGGGTTCACAATGTTGAGCGACTGTGGTGCCGAATCCGCGAATGTGACATCCGACACGACGGCTGCGACGTCCGCGGCGCCCATCCACGAGACCACCTGAACGCCGATAATGGTTTAATGGTAAGCCTTCATGGAATAAGAGACACGACGTACCCCTGTGGAATTCGGGAGGGATCCAAGCGCAATGCTGGACTTGACGATAATCGGTACCCAATCCGTCGTCGCCCACGATCCGTTTGGTCCTCCGGCGATCTGACCAATCCTCAACGATGTCGAACGTAGACCACTCTTGGCGATGATCTATGAAGAAGAAATCCGGTACGAGTCGCCCCAGGAGATGAAATGTATCAATGTCGTACCCGTTCACAAACGTATTTCGATTCCCCATACCCCGATCCGACAGCTGTGGACGGGTCCAACTGAAGTTCCTCGGGAAAGGTCCCTTTGGTGCGATCCCAGGATTGTGCTGTCCCGATAGAGGACGTAAACACGAAGCGGAGTAAACGTCGATACTTGGCGTCCAGCGCGAGATCGACGAGATTCCGAGTGGCCTTGATGTTGGGTTCGAACGACACCAGCGACAAGTTAAAATCGAGGCGCCAGGCATTGTGGATGATGATGGTCACCGAGTCTCGGATCTAGATGTATGGATGAGCAGGGTGAACAAAGCGACAGGGAGACGATCCCATACCTCTTCGTACAGCTCGGGGGATACGCCACAGTGGTCCAGAGATGCATCAGCCTCAACATACACTAGCTTTTCAGAACTCAACAAGTCGACGGAAAGACCCTTGTCTACGAATGCTGAACATTGTCGTTCTTCAATCGACGCTGACGAAGATGGCCTGTTGAACGCATATACCCACCCTCTGCACCCTCGGGTTTTGCAAGAGTTGCGAGAGGAGGAACGACCCGAGCCCACCGGTGGAACCAGTAAGTAACACAACTCCATTGGTGTGGTGTGAAACTAGGCCGTTCGTCACGCCGCTGACAACTGGCGACGTAGCGAGGCCGGATAGCCCAACAGAATACTTATCTATCATGGCGTTCATCGCTGTAACGTGCTGTTGCTTCGGATCCAAACTCTGAGTTACGCCACGTTCGTCGACGAGGCTTGCGACCCGAGCCGCGAGCAAGTGAAGGGTAGGATTCTCAAACACGATATTAGGCGGTATAACAGAGACAGAGCCCTGAACTGGTGGGTCGGATGCCCTGAAAAGTGCGTCGACGATCCGATTTCGAAGATAGGTCGCACTCAGGCTGTAGAATTGTGAGATTACGATATTTCTGTTAGTTTGCACACTGCACCTGTCGAAGCCTTGCGCAAACAGATCCGCACTAGGATGCAGGTTACGACCCTGACTAATTGTACTCGCATGTTCCATCAACCAGGCCAGCACACCTTCAGTCGTCCATGCAAACTTTAACGGCCCGATCGATCCAATTGGGGACCGAGAAGTAGCCTCCATGTCGCTATAGCTTGATCAAGGACACGGTTCCAGTAATGGTAGCGC
>MU130976.1:0-44802 GCA_015039435.1 Imleria badia
ACTTACCATGCATGTCGACGCCATCATGAATTCGTGGCTTTCCATTGGCACGCAGTGGCACTTCAAACACTGTCAACCAACTATCAACCGTGGCGGCGATGACCTCGCGATCCATGCACATGGTGCTTGAGTATTGATGACTTAACCTGCGCTCGCTCGGGTCAACCACGTTCAGATTGACTATACTTATATTGGCTACTATGTGTCGCTGCAGGGTTCAAGCGCCGTCCTTTCCATGATGTTCAACTCTCAGCTTCTCGTTGCCACGGTGGTCATGGCTGCCTTCATTCGTTCGGTGTCTTCCTTTCAACCAGGCACCGACTATGACACCTATAAGACGACTAATCTATACAACTGCACGGGGAACGTTCTCGTTTCCAATGTCACTGTACCCAACGCTGTCGACACGCTCCCCCAGATCGAGCCTTCCAAATGCCATGGGTGGGAACAATGGACACTGTTCTTGCACGGCACATTCCCAATTCTTTTGAGGTGGAATCAGGGCGATCCAAGTTCCCATGTACATTCTCCAGCCCAGTTTGACGTCCTTGTCGTGGGTGTCAACGGGACGAACGTCCAGGGTAATGTGACCGGCAACCTTTCATACACCAACAACAAGCATTTCAAGCGAATTGCAATCGGAGAAAATTCGCTCACGTGGGACTCCGATGCGCTATGGTATAACGTGTCTGTCAGCATAGACGGCTACCGGTTGCAATTAGATTCATTCTCGTAGGTCTTTGGACGGCACCTGTTACATGGAAACTGCTGAACTGTATGATAGGGCAACACTTGATGCTTTCCATCCAAGTGTCGCATTCCACAATGGGTTGCTCGACCAGTTCGGTGACTGGTTTGGTTCGGTGCCGTTGCTTCGCGGTCATGCGTAAGCAGTTATATCTGGGTCGAATGTTAACAACTAACATCAATTAGTACTGGGAGCCTCTACACTCCGATGCACCAGAACATCCCTCTTCACGGGCTGTCTGGAATGAGACATATGTTCTCTAAAAATCCCCTACCTTCCTATGTGAACAAGTACACTGGAGCAACTGTCTGGGGTTATAGTACGGCTTTCTATGACTCGCACATCTTTTACCACACAGAAACTACTAATGGAACAGGTAAGGAAATTTTGCACTAGGATCAGATGGTTCGGATTTGATGTGGTCTTCCCTAGTTCACGAAGCTGCATTCCTCGGTCGTGCTATCCCTGCACATGGCCGAGGAAACGCGTTCGCTTCAGCATGGGCGACCTATGCTGTCACAGACGACTCAGGTCTATACCACTTGAGCGTCGATGCCGCGACGAAAGGGATGAATGCATCGTTCTCTGGGTGTTCAAACACCAACGATGTACCCTATCTGTTCAATATCAGTACCTCGACACTGCTAGGAGAATTCACTGATGTTGGGGGTGGTAAAACATCCTACTATAGCATCGTCAATGGCACGACGACTGCTTCGTTCAACGGTGTCGTCAAAAACGGTGCACTCGCTGGGATTCTCGAAGAATATCAGGCGCCGTCGAGGAATGGTACAAAAAACACTTGATGGTAGCGTAGCCTTTCATGTGCAGAGTTCTTTTTGAGATCTTGATACTGGAT
Source organism: Imleria badia (assembly GCA_015039435.1). Lineage (NCBI taxonomy): Eukaryota > Fungi > Basidiomycota > Agaricomycetes > Boletales > Boletaceae > Imleria > Imleria badia. The sequence goes on from MU130976.1 coordinate 1,608, forward strand.
GCGAATGGTTGTCACCCCCCCTTTCTTGCATGTGCATGTTTGGTAACCATAGAGTAGTACTTGAACCTGCCCAACATATCGAATGAATCCGATTGCTCCGACGAATTATCTGTACATATGTCAGCCCTTCCGAGAGCTTTTAGTTTGGTACCACAGAGAGGCCTCCATTTAGCGCGGCCTCGGAGCACATCTTGATGGGGTCGAGCAAAATCCTAGCGTGGGGTACAACATCTCAGAAGTCCAAGCTCACCTGAGCTTGCCGTTCTTAGCGGACGATGGCCGAACATCTTCGTTATGCTGCCCAGCTTTCCAGCTGCAAAGTCAGGATCACAGCAGTAGCACCTAGGATCAGCGGGATCGTTCGCGCCGAATCCGACTCGGTGCTCGAGCTTCTCCGAGCAGTCAAATGCCTTCGAAGCGTCGGCTACCAATATAATACGACTCCAAGCTTGAAGAAAAGGGCTGAACGGGACTGACAACCATGTTACGACGACGCTCCGCGCGCTTGGGTGGGAAAGAAGTCGAAGCAACCGGGGGCCGGAAGAGAAGCCGAGGAAGTCGTCGACACCGTCCGATGAGGGACGACCATCTCAGGAGCCGAGCCAGCATACGTACTGTCTTTCAGAATAGGAGGTAACCCGATCATCAGGCGCGAAGCGGGTGTCAACTTGACGACTTGCCCAACCCACGTACTATGTACCCGCAGTCCTCCTATATTCCCGCTTGGCCAGTGAAATGGCTAAGTCAGGAAGGATTTGTTAGCCTGAGGTTACCATTCATTTTAGTTGCTTACCATCTCATACGCTAGCAATACTCGACTACTCACCGTGACGAAAGGATGGCAAGGTGCTACTCACCTCACATCAGCCTCGAGACGTTTCGTACACGCGCAGTCCAGGAAATAACACAAGGATTCGTTCATGTCCTCGGCTGCACAGGAATGAGACGCGGCGAAGAAGGATGTCCTCGCGAAGAGGACCAGAAAAAAAAAAGGGCCCATCCATGACAGCCCGAGAATAGTCTGAATCGAGTTTCCCGGTCAACGAGAACCGAGAGCCACGAAGTGGACTAAAGAATGGACGTCCTTTCCCAAAGCGACAAATCGGCTCATCTCCTCGTTCGGTATACAACCGCTTTTTTCTGCGGTCGTGTCACTGGCAAAGCCAGTAAAGACTACAACGTGGTTTTATATTGACGGCTATTTTCCCTGAGGGTGTGTTAGACGATACAGTAGGAGGTCAATGTGATGTGTTCTCACCAGGATCCATGGGGTGAGGCAAGAGATATTCGTGCCCAATCAGCTTGCCTTTATTTTTGTGCCAATCAATCTGCAGAGGTTCCCCGTTTTGTCGGGGTAACATACGACCACGAGGAGCATCCAAAGGACACAGTCACCGCGATAGAGAGCACCAATTTGCGTACGCTAGAAAGACTGCCCACCGAGTCATCGCGACGCTTTCCAAAGTTGACCATTGCGCAACCGGCAACTGCTTTTCTGGTACGTCGCTCAGTCCATAAAGACTGGTCCCGGCTAGAGACGATCGAGGATGACTGTGATGCTCAGACCTTCCCGCTCAGAAGGAAAGATGCGCGCAGGACGCATCTTGTGCACGCTGAGCCTCGTAGCCTTCAAGCTGTCATGCACATCATGGGTAAAGTGAAGGAAAGATAGGGGCAATGTGGTCTGTGTATAAGCGGAGCGCTGGAAATTACCGAGAACAGGGGCTAATTCTATCGATCAATAATAATCCTCCTCAATAGGGTATAGCAAAGCCTCCGGGCAGCCCTGGACCCCAATGTGACCCACAGAACTCTTTTAATACAGTTCTACAACTAGTTTTAGAGTACGAAATAAGCAACAGGTCGCCAGGCTACCAACCAACACCATCGAACACGATACTCGATCGCACTGGTCACAATGAGAGCCCGACGCCCCCTCACTTCGGCACTTCGTGCCTGCGCTTGGTAGCGTCCGTCCTGTTCCCTCTCTTAGCTGCATCCCAATTAGACAAACGATAATAAGGACACAAGGGAGGGGACAACCGGAGTCGATCAGACGGAATCGAATCCGGGAATCCGCGAAGTGACCTAACAAACCCTTTCACGCAACAACGGCAACCTCACTACCCATTCAGGCAGGTGTCAAGACCTTGCAATTCACACGGTTATTGCTTTCAAAACCTGCCCCCTACGGGTCCAGGAAGACGGGAACGATGCAGCTGCGTGGCCTTTCCGAGCGTCCAACGGAGTGCCAAAAGCCTTTGAGCATTGAAGACATGGAGCATTCGAGAACCACTCACGAAAAGGCCGGGTGACCAATGCGGTCATTGACTTGCCACCACAACCATTGATAGTCAATGTTGTTTTCTGTGGGATTTGCCATGGGCGCGTTCCAAGTCACGTTCCAAGTAAACGTTGAAACCACACCATAGACGGTAGGTGTTTCATAAAAATTTCTGCAACCAAGTCTGGATCTTTGAGAGGCGAATTGTGAAGCTGGATCGAAGAAGTGATAGAAGGACTGTAATGAAGCCTCTGGCGAAATGCTGGTGCCGGCGCCAATATTACTAATAGCCTCGAGGACAGTAATCATGCTTCTGCAGGGGCAGGCAGAGTTTTCATTCAGTGCCGGCACAAAAAGCTTTGAATCTAGGAATATTACAGCTCGTCATGCGAAGGAGGCGTTTCGTCCGACAGCGGATCACCCGAGTTCGTCTGACTCGCCAGAGGTTGCCCACTGCTTCCAGCCAGCACGTTCGAATCCGCCGTCGCCACGCTCGCGTGAATCTTGCCCTCGGCAGCAAGTCGACGCACGAACCGAGCGATCTCGTCGTCGTACTCCTCCCATTCGGGAATCTGACGCGCTCGCGACAGCTTTGGCTCCTTCTGTGCTCGGATGGATCCGTGAATGAGTGTTAGCGTGAGACTTGCTGGGGCGACGCACCGTGAGGGGGTTTTGACATAGGTCAATCGTCTTTGCACGATGGAATCTGTCTTTACTGCCTGTGGTCGATTAAACCTTTTAGTATCGTATTAAACGTACGAGTCATGGAGCCAACGTACACCAGGTCTCACACTGAGTGACCATTGTCAGCGTTTTATTCTCGTCGACAGTCGGAATCTGCTTACCCATAACCAATCCTCATCCAAGGAATGCTGTGTCCCTATATCAGCGGTTGTCCGGTTCACAACGAGCCCAACTTACGATCGGAACTTGAGTCTGCAAATTGTTGGGAAGATCTGGATTCATGTCATTAATCAGCTTCTCTAACACTACGATCGACATCGAACCTTGGTCCAGGTTTGCTAGTGAATTGGGATCTTGGGACAGCATTTGATATGATCCTCGAAGAAGATCCTACGGTGAGGGTAAGCGTATGAACTTCCTCCTCTCGTCGTGTGCTCACCCCAGCAGCCATCTGCATCAACGATCAGGAAACGCAAGTACAAATTCGCATAAACGGGCGACTCACCTGACGGAAGCGGACAAGATCTACGACATACAGGGCACTCGGGGAGACGTGAGGACGACAAATGCAGACCACAATAAATCATACCTAATGTGATATGGCCTTCCATTCAAGAAATCCCGCCAATACCCCGTTTTCCAGAAGCGGAACCCCTCCATGTCATAATTGTCATCCCCCATCGGCGTGTAGCCGTACGGCGCTCCATGAAGATCCAGATCGACCAGTTCTTGCAGGTCTGCTCGCACGATCTGATCAGCATCGACAAAGATCACCTTTTTGAGGTCCATCGGAAAAAGGACATCGAGGAAGAGGATTTTGTAAGCCCATATGACACGCTGTTTCTCTTTTTGTGCTCGTAGCCACGATGGCCATTTGTAAGTGACCAACTCGTATTGGAAACCGTACTCTTCGGCCATGTGTGGTATGAATTCCTTATGAACGTGTCAACACGGCACAAAGGCACGGTTGAAACACTCACAAGGAAGGATGGGGAAAGGAAGTTCTCGATGAACCAAAACTTGACGCTGCTGTTGGTATTTCGCAGCACACTCAAGATCATAATCGAGGCAAAACGCTGCAACAACACCGCTGAGAACCCGGCCGCTAGAGCATAAATGTGGTACTACCTCATACAACAGGCCAGACGCCACGGTGAATATATTGATGTCAGCTTGACCATCACCTTGTTTCTGGACTGCCTTCGTCTTTGTGTCGTCTGCTTTTGGTATCAAGAGCGAGGACATCCTAGTACGGGAAATCAGCAAAAAGGATCAACGATAAATCGCGATACTTGCTTGGACACCCAGCTTTCCACAATGTTCCCTGACCCTCCACCGGGTGCAGCTTGCAACCCATCAAGGACGTCCAACCTCTCCGTACCAGGTTTCCGAGCCAGTCGAGGGTACAATGTAAGTCCATCAAAGCTCATCACCGTTAACTCATCACCAGCTTCAGCGACCGAAGGACTATTCCAGCCCTCGCTCCCGACGCTCTCCAGCTCATAAATCTCTCTCCCGCGACCTTCCCTAATCTCGAGTCGGAACGTTCCTGGGCGCGCCTTGAATTGCAAGTACCCCAAGTTGGCAACGACCTGCGTGTCGTCGACGATCGAGCCATCCGTACTGACGAGCTGGAGCTGGACACCTCTAGGTGAGTTGACGGTCTTTAACTCGCGTGCGTGTCCTTCCACGACGAGGTAGTCTAGTGCAAAGAGTGCTTGGACGCCTTGAGACTGGTCTTCAGGTGCGAGTTTGCCAAGCTGAATATTGTCGAGATCATAGAGGGCTTCACGAGGGCGGACCAGCCAAGAAGGCGGGACATCCATGCCCAACGTGTAAATTGGCTCCAATGGAAGCCCACTGAACGTGACTTGTGCGGGAATTTCTTGTCTACAACATGGTCAAGGTCAGAAGGTAAGTTTGAAAGAAGACCTTACCCGTTGGCGTTGTAATTAAGATGTGGGACGACATTGTAACGATAGAATCTTTTGAGGGGTATCTGAATTCCAAGGGCAGCTCAGCAAGAAGTTGGGTACTGAATTTGTATCTTCATACCTCAGTGTGTTGGGTAGGATTCAAGTAAAGTTCAATATAGATATCGGGGAAGAGTTCATCGGACCGCTAGAGAACGATCAGCACATGCCACGCGAAGTACAACGATAACTTACTGCCAAAATCGTCGACCAGCGCTGAGCTACTTCGCTCAAGGGGTCCACCAATACCGCGATGTGAGTTTGAGCCGAATCAGAGTCACCAACGGCGAGTTTACTGCAAACGAGACATAAACACGGGGCAATAGAAAAAGAGCATGAAGCAGGGAATTTACGTGTATCTGCTTGAAAGCAATCGGTAATTCCGCGTGCGGGGTTTGGGTGCAGAATCAAACAAGCCCACTTCGGAAGGATCAGGTTGCTGATCGGCGTAAATAATGGAAGATGCCATCGAAATCAAGTCTGCGCGCTTGGATCTAAACGCGTGTCATGCGCATGTCCATTAATTCTGTCCACAACCGACAAAACGGCATGACTTACACGTCAACGGTAGCATCTCCATCGAGAATTTCATTGATCGCGTCGGCTACTCGACCAACACGCTGCTTGATTTCAAAGCCTTCTAGCATCTCGAAATCCTCAGCAACAAACTCAGAAATTGCGTCAAAGGGTCCAACAAGCTGTTTCAGGAGCTGTGGATGAGATCCGATGCATACAGTGACTAACGGATAACGTACTCGTCCGTTAACCAAGACAGCTCTCTGTCCTGGCTGAAGTCCGATCTGTCGGGCGACTAGACGACTCGCTTGTAGTAAGAGAGCGATATCGGCGGGAGTAGCTTCCTCTCCGGTCAAGGTGAAAGGTTGCTGTGTTCCGGGGGCGTGGTATCCGTATGATCCATTGTCTAACGCCTCCAAGATGCGCGAAGGGGAAACATCGCCGAAGCTAGCTGCATGGAAAAGGCTGCAGATCAACTTTGAAGCAATACCGGTGGTCCTCGCGTCAGAGTTTTGGATAAAGGTTACCCGAGTTCTAACTGAGTGCGTCTACATCAGTTACGTGGCGATGAGTATCTGAATCGATGTCAAAATGAACCACAAATACCATGAATTTGAGAGATTCCTTTGCAAGCTCAAGGCCATCATGCGAATCAAAGTCGGCAATGACATATACCGTTACCGCGAGATCATCGCTCTCACCTACTTTCCGTAAGAGTGAGGAAGCAATACAAGAAAGGATACGCACCCGGGACAACAAAAGAGCCACCCATTGTCTGAAAACCTGCTTTAGAGAACACCTCGGGTAAGTTGAATATCTGCAAACTGCCCCCATCGACGGCATGTCCGCGACCAGAAGGGTTATTGACTAAGATATAAGGATTCCGACGGGGGAGCGTTGAAGGAAGGTCATAGAAAAACGTTGGCATCAAGGGAGTATCATCATCTGTGATCCCGCCAGTGTACACCTTAGGGAGCGTCAGCGGTAACACGTCGATCAATGTACGTCACACATACCATCTCCTGAAGAATCTGCAACTGCACCGTAATTTCGCTAGCCATTTGTTGGATTATGTTCTGCAAATAGGAGCTTCGTCGAGACGCTCTACAACGTCATGGGTGTCACTTACATCACTCATGGTGAAATATCTTCCATTGGCGAAGGCGTGGCCCTTTCCGGTGGCAGCCTGCACCCCTACACCTAATCTTCGGCCGTATTTTTGTAATCGAGAGATGACGTCCTCTCCCGTGACCTCATCGATGAGTGGAATGTCTCCTCTTGCAACTGCAGCATAGTCGTCTTCAGCACCAACTAAACGGAACGTTTCCTGTACTATTTGCCATGATAGACCCGACAGTCTGCGCTCCGCATGAGCACGTGAAATCTATGACGGGTTCATTAGAATCTTGGTGCCGACAGGTTGGGATTTACATACCCCTTGAACAAATGCTATCATCCGATCGCGTCCATACTTTTGGTTGAGATAGTATACGAGTCGAGCCATCTTAAGACCTGGTAAAGAGCGAACAGTGAAACATAGCATATATCATGCGTCTATGGACTCACTGTCACCCTCGCCTTCAGGGACAAATCCCCATCTGACCGGGAATCCTCGAGCCACAAAGTGTTCAGACAGGCTGTTAAGAAGCGACAAGGATCGTATCTGCGACAGATCCAGGACGAATATCACGTTGACTAGGTTCTGCCGAATCCTAAGCATGGGCGAGAAAAGTGACATCGCATGGACGCGGAGAAGCTGTGAATTGTTGCATTCCAAGTCAGAAGTGCTGCTCAACCGGGAAAAAGTAATACGGACAGCTTGCAAAGATGGGTTTGATTGGGCGTGGCGAGCGTCCTCGGCTAAATCATTCCAATATAATACAACACCTCCACCTTCTTGTCTATCACTTGCATCAACGAGCCCTTCGAGGTACTCGGCATATTTGGGGGAGAGTGAAAAAACTTTATTTTCGTCAACGACATCATCAGCCTCGCGCGTCCGAGCTTGTGCAGCAAACGCCTTTGCAGAGCCCCGCGTGGACGCCATTTTAGGCGCCGAGGGAGCAGATTGGTGGGATGTCGAGTGAACAGGATGGATAAGAAGCTCAATCGCCTGCCCTGTTGTCAACCTCAAATCAACAAGAGACTTGACAAGGGTGCGTTCGCGTTGCAGAGTGCGCAAGAGCCTAGGTACGGAGTTTCAGTCATTAGAATCGACGAGGTGCAGATATATCCCCACCCGAAAATGCCAGCCGCGCTGCCCTCGTTCTCGTTGAGAAGACGTCCGTTGACCCAAGCCATGTTCACGCCCTGTGCTGCCTTCCCCCAGTTATCGTAGATTTCGTCATTCACCTCGTCTGAGACTTTGATTTTGCGCGCGAGGGACGTTGCATAGAGGGGGAATGAATTCGTGAGTGTTTGAAATAGGTCTACGTCGGAGAGGGATGGAGCATGGTGGATATCCCAACATTGGTGGACGTGGAGTGGTTCCATGCGGGGTCGCTCGTTGAACGCCATAATAAATTGGACTGCTTTTGCACCAAGATCTGTGGGACGAGTATGAAGCTATCCTCCGGCCAAGTGGAATCATGGAACAAACCTGCGACCTCTTCGGACGTCAGTGGCTCCCCTTTCGCTGCCCTCGTTTCGGCCCCCTCGTCGATGTACGGTAAGGAATCAAAAATACAGGTGACAAGGTCTTCGTTAGAGAAGTGTTGAGTCCCATTCTCGATGGGCTCACTAGGATCCTGGGTAGTCGTGTGTGTTTGATGTTGGTTTCTATCATCGAGAACCAAATAGTCCATCTTCTTGAGGTCGAGCGAAACGCCGTACCCCGAGAGGTGACTCGATAGGTCACCTTTTCCGTGTTGAGTAGTTCCTTGTGCCCAACGGAGAACATATTCTACTTTTGGTTCCAAGCTGAGAAGTGCTTCGTGAAGAGAACGAAACGATGGGGAAGCAGGGTTGGCAAAGTGGATAGCGGTACACTGTGGCTCCTCCAGGGATGGGGACACCCGATGAACGTGGTCCAAAGGAAGACGCTTTGGCTTTTCAGCGACAACGGCATGGTGTTGTGAGTCGGCGAGCTGAAGAAGCGTCTCGGCGTCGCAAACGATTTGGCCATACCAGTCAACCCAGGACGCGCATTCGGGGCTGTGTAGCTTGTCGCTGTCTGGCAGGCGTGCGATGTGACGGTCATAGTATTCTGCTGATGCAGCCAAGCGGGCCGTGAGAGCGTGCAATGCAAGGCGAACACGAGCAGAATTGAGGGCAGCCCAATCCATGTGATTGGCTGCGACGGTAAAGACGGCGTCATGGGCCATTTGGGGTGTTTGGGGCCGCTCTGTGAGCGGGAACGCGGAGAGGAGAGGAAAGAGAACTGAAGGGTCCTCCATTGCGACTGATTCGCTACATGCCGGGTGAATGGGGGTCGGTGAGCAAGGTCGGGGACTTACAATGCTTCGAGCAATGGCTCGCAGGCGGAGAACGAGGATTGGAGGGAAACCGTGACGGGCGGGGACGTGCCATGCGCACTGAGAGCACTCAGGACGATGCCTGCGAGGGCAAGCAGGGCGCGTGGTAGCCTCATAGCGCTGCTCTTCTAACTTGTCGCGTCAAAGAGTACTTGCTCTTGACCACGTCTGCTCGTCACGTGCCAAACACTGGCAAATACCGTGACTCCGATATAAAAGACCGACGTCTCTGCACTTTTCTTCTTTACCCACGACAGCTCGAAAGCTGCGAGGCTCAGCACGCACAAGACGCGTCTTGCACGCGTCTTTTCTTCTGAGCGGGAAGGTCTGAGCATCACAGTCATCCTCGATCGTCTCTAGCAGGGACCAGTCTTTATGGACTGAGCGACGTACCAGAAAGCCAGTTGCCAACTGCGCAATGGTCAACTTTGAAACGCGTCGCGGTGACTGGGTGGGTGTTTCCTTTCCACTGTACTCAATTCAGTGCTCTCTATCGCGGCGATTGTGTCCTCGGACGCACATCGTGGCTTACAGTTTATGTGCGGACATTTGTGCGCCTTAGCTGCAACGGGGTTTTCAGACATCGGTCTACCCGATCGAAAGAGGAGCAGCTAGACTCATCTGTCGCTGCTGAGCAGTTTACCCAATTGCTATGGGAGTACATCTGTGCGGCACATACGCTGCCCTCCCTTATGACCTACCGTCACCCTCTGGTGCATACACTTCATCACCTGTCCTTTGCATGGGTTACACCCCCTGTCATTGACCCTGGCCACGTTGCCATGTAACAATGGTGGTTTCATTCACCGAAATCACTATTGTACGCTGTACGAGGAGATACTCCGAATTGTCGTGGTGTTAAGGGATACCCATCCTTTAGTTCACTTCGTGGCTCGCAATCATTGGCGAATGTTTGTCACTGCGAAACTCGATTCAGACTACTCTCGGACTGTCGTGGTTTATTTTTTCCCTTCACTCCTCTTCGCGAAGAACTTCTGCTTCAGTGTTTCCTATGTTATCTCCAGGCCTACGGCTGTACGAGTTGCCCTATCTGAAAGGTGAGTAACATTGGTTGTCCTGACCTGCGGGTAGATGGTACGCTACTCGCTGCGACAGATGTAACTTTTCTCGTTTCTTCAATCCTGTATTCGTTCCGTTGCAATGTGAATGATACTTGTCGCGTCGTCAGTCTAAGCTTTGATCAAATGCATCCCGCATATGTTCAACTGTGAGAGTAACTGCTCGACCACTCTCAAGAGGCGGCAAGTCGCTTTTGATGTGATCTGTCTTTGGACTCATCGCCAAGTCATCGGCAGAAAGGCTGATATGTCACAAGCATTGGAATCACCAGTACGTCGATATCAAGTCAGACCATGGCTCCTGCGGGCTGTTGACACACGCAATTTGATTCAATACTTTGAATCTTGTCGATTGCTTCTCCAAATCGGAACTTGGCGTTCAGAATGCCCAGACTATCAGCATTACAGCAAGCACAGCCCCAATATTATGGTTCTCCTGACTGATGGTAATTCCAGAATCTCAACGACTTATCGCTGCCTCATGTCCATGATCGAAGCGTATCCTCGCGGCCAACAAGGTTCAGAACGACATACTAAGCTTCCTTTCTCTCTAATCGCGGTCTCATTCTCCCGGGAAAGATGACCATTCACAGGCACCCTTCGCTAAACGATTCGCCTGTCCCACACGCGTCGCAGCCTGTACCCCAAACGCGGAGAACTCATTGATCCTTCCTCTCCATCAGGGTCACCGTCGTGCGAGAGCAGCATCGGATCCTATATCTGAACGTGGAGAGGACGGCGTGTTGGCCAGTTATCAGTCATCTAGAGTGCTTCTCCCCCGATCGGGATCCCCAGGGCAATGAATCTGAGAAGGACTCATCGGTATCGGTATCGTCGCCGGTCATGGGGCATTTTAGAAATTAGATGCCCGAATCTCCATTCTCTTGATGTCTCTCTATTCCGTCGGGTTGGGGACCTGACCTGTGCGGGGACCGGGTTGCATCCGAGCCGGATCATGGAGGACCGGCGGATTGATCCTGTGCGAGTGACCCAGGGATCAACGGGCATCCCTTTGTTTTTGCCTTTTTGTATCGCGTGTACTTATCGAGCGCTAGCGTCGGCGACACCCGATCAATGCAAGGATCGTAGCGTACAACAGAGGGCGATATCAACCGGCATGCACAGCGACGGCGTCAGATGGGCGTCGGTGATCAGGACGTCCCGTTGGCCGGGAAGAAATCGATAAAAGATGTATAATAGCGACCGACGAATAATATATCGACTCGGCCATTGTTTTTCACGAGAAATTCTCGCCGTGAACTTGTGCGTGGTGTGTGGGTCACTTCGTTTAATGGTGGTACAAGTGTGGTGCTATGTATGTACCGCACACAATACGTGATGGCCTGTGCTTGCACGACCCTGCGGTCAGACTCCGCAGGAACTGTCAAGGCAACCATTCAATATGTGCCCGTGACCCTATCAAAGCGAATGGGCGCGTGATGTGGATATATGAACGAAAATATCCTTTTATTGGACCTACTCGGAGCTCCACTGACCCAAACCTCGATGCAACGAGTCTGGGAGCGCATTGCAAGGGCTTGGCGTCTCAGATGCTGCGAACGTTTGTCGTTGCGCAGCGGAAGCATTGTGCGGTGTGAAACAGCCTTGTTGCAAGTTCCACGACGCTCTCGGGGACTTGTCCAAGGCAGGACGCAAATGAGTTACGGGATGTACATGCGTTGCACGCACTACACCTCGGTATGGACATCTGAAACTTTAATCTCGAGCATATCTTTCGAGATATGAAGCTGTCTGGAAGGATGAGATGAACAGCGTGAGATCTGGAAGACTAAAATTGTCCGAGGAGATCGCATTCGAATCAAGGAAGCATACGTCAAGCACAGCAAGCCTTGTGTAGGACGCTTTGTGCTAGCAAACCTGATGTATTAAGCATATTTTTCTCGAATGATCGAGAACCGGCCGGCCCCGCGAATTGCTGCGTAGGACGGCACGCGTGTCCGGACTCCGGTAAATAAGATGCTGCGGAGCGCGTGGCCAGCGGATATGAGGGAAAGTGACTATTGTGAATCTGTTTCGAGTTGTGGCTTACATTGTGGCATGAGCGACGTGGCAATAGTGTACAGGGTGGTAGTGGCGATAACGGGTACGCCCAAGTCTAAGTGGAGCAGGGTCAAGACGTAAGAGCAGCGAGTCACGCGGTGATGGTGGCATTCTCGCCCCACTCCTATCAGCAGTCGATCTCACAAAAAAAGGACACGTGTTGCCGGAGTAAAGGAGTTAAGGGAGCTGCCGACGAAATGGTGGCGCAAGCGTTGGCCTCGACAGAACAACGTTGAGTCAGGCACCACTTTTAAAGTTCAGCCCAGATTCACACTCCGATGATTCATAAATGGAATCGTCTTACGCCCAAGCGGGCTGTGCCGCAGTCGGAGAACAAAAAGAGCTCCAAGGCCGGCTGACTGTGACACTTGATCAGACAGTCAAATCCCACAGTCGATATCCTCGTTTTTTTATTTCTCCCTTCTCCCTCCCCAGCCATTTCACCTCCTCGTCGCTCCGTCGACGCCCTCCTCCATGCTACTCGTACACAATCCCGTTCAGCTCCCAATGTCCCTCCCGACCTCCCACCGTCGTCATCCCTCTGCCCCCCCAGCAGTCGTCGTACAGCCCACCAAGGTGCCCGGCATCCTCTCCATATCGAAGCCCCTCCGTGCAGATTCCCCCCGCCAACACCAGCCCCAACGTCATTCGCACCGCTCGCCAAAGCCAAAGCACGCACAGCCCCAGAACAAGACGACTCACGAGGGGCCCGGCAAGCCTGCACAGGAGAAGCACCACCTTGACGTCACTCTTCCCCCCGTGGCCGAAAAGCCGGCCGCACATCCACCCACTCCCATCCCGGACAAGTCTCCGCGTGGTCGACAGACCAAGGCCCCGAAAGATAAGGGTGCGGCAAGGTAGATCTCGTCACACCTCCACCCCCTCTCGTCTCATCCACCCCCAGGACCTCTTCCTCTCATGGACAATCACGACGCAACAACGTTCGCCAACCTTCACCTCCCATCCATTCCTCGCAGGTAGAGGGCCCCATTTTATCTTCAGCCCAATCTTCCCCTAATCGCAACACAAATCCTGCGACGAATTCTTTCGATCCCTTCGTTGTCAGCTCTGATTCTGATTCCGATAACAACTCCCGTCCTCCGTTCCCGTCCAGCAGCGCCAACGCAAAGCTGCCTCCGGCCCTCGCTGCCCTACCTTCTGGCAAACTTGCCCGCCGCCGAAACCACATCACAGAAGCGCCCACAACACCCTCGCCCGCATCCCGTCCTGTTCCAGTTCCCAGAGGCAAGCAACCCGCCCATCGGAACAATCTCTCTCGTTCAGCGCCGAACCCTCAGGCGCTCCCACGCATCGAGAAGAGGCGGGCATCCGCAGTTCATGCGATGGAATTCCCTATCTGTGACGACACTACCGATGTGGAGGACAGCTCTCCTCCCTCCACACCTACCCGGGAATTTTCTGCGGGCACCACCTGGCAGCGCCTCTCTCTAGACGGTCCTCGCACAGCACCTTTGTCTTCTTTCAACGGTTTTTCTTTCGCCAGCACTGCGGACTCGACACCCTCACGTACACGTCATCATCATCACCATCGTACCCCCAGCGAGGGCGTATTCACCATGTCCTTTGACGAGGATATGTCCATAACTCCCGATGCCTCGGAAGAGCTCAAGAAGCTCTTTGGCTTCCCGCCGAAACGTTTCGGCTCGGTTGGGCCCAGCGCCACCCGTGCTGGCAAGGACAAGGCCGGGTTTTTCGCGAGTTCCGTGTTCCAGAACTCGCCCAGCCCGGACGAGTTGCCGCCTCCCGCTTTCTAAGCGGTCCTTTCTTTATCATTGATTCTCATCAAAAGTGTAGAGGTAATTCATATTCCAGTCCTGCCTGCCAGTGACTGACGCCGCTGCAGCTTAGACTATTCGTATTGGCGAACAGCCCCGTTAGATTAATATCACCTCACCGCCGACATAATGAGCCCCCTGCGTCTTCGGAATGCCATCCCCACATTCACCCACAAGTCGACACATTCACCCCCGTCGACGGTGGTCTTCCGGGGCGCCCGTGTCTCATACCGTTTTTTACCGATATCATTATTCATCCGGCAACTTCCGGCATTGGTTCTTCGATGTGGTCTTTTCTCCTGGGGCTGTTGGTATCCACGCTACGTTTGGCGTCGTCCGACGAATAGTGTTCTGCTCTCTGCTATGGTTTGCATCACTCGGTCTTTTTACTGGTTATGGTCACTCGCACAGGACACTCGCGTTTTCTTCAACTCCCGGAGGTTTATATCCGGGTCCCGTCTAGCGTCGATATTCATACCTCGCTCGCTGGCGGATTTTACGTTCCGGCATCCCACCTCTTTCCATTTCTCCATCTACTTCCTCTCCTCAATGTGTCAGTATCACCGGCTCATTTCCGCATTGCATGCTTTCGCAACATCGCACCACGCTTCTTATTTTGGTTCCCGAGAGATCGGGTCTGTACAAAAGGAGTCAACGAGGCCACATACATTAAAAACAAATCATCCACTCAAGCCTCGGCTCAGCCATGTGTATACGATGACGTTGCCGTCGTTCAGGTTGCGCGCCACAAATCTCCTACCAGCACAACTATCCGCCTTCCTCTGCTTATTTATGCGCGGCTTTGCGTAACACGTGCAGGGCTTCTATTTCTTCCCCTTTTTGTGTTCTTGGATCTTGGGACGCTCGTGATATTTCCTTTATCACTTTTTCCTATGTTTCCACCCTGACCAATATGCCTTGTCTTTTGGGTTCAAGGTCCCGTAATTTTCTTTGCCCTGTCTTTTTAGTGATTCATTTGGTGGTTGGGCTATTTATCACTTTCGTCCCCCACCTCCACTTTTTTTCCGCTTTTTTTTTCCCTTTCCCCCCCTTTCTGCGTGTATCAATATCGACTCGGCCCATAGCTCGGACTATCACATCGCATCATACCCATCACCTTTGTGCTATAGCGAAACTTCCTCGTTTTCCTTTCCCTTTTCCCTTTATGATGTGTATGGTGCGATTCTGGTTCTCCGGTGTATAAATTGGCTCTAGCTGTACGTCCTGTTCCTTTGTTGTTGATTATCGGTGCTGATCGTCTGCTCTAGCCCATTGTGTTCCTACTGAAATAACGTACACACATACCCTTCTCCCCTCTCAGTCGCGCTGGTGCAGCGAGGACGTATTCGTACATACTTGCACGTTAGTCCATTTCCTTCTCCCCTGCAGTTTAGATTACTCGTTGCACCTCGTTTCCGCCTCCTACATATTAGCCTACCTTCCACTGTTCGTTACACGTTTCTTGAACCAGTACACTCCTTTACACAAAAGTGTTTTGAATGCAATATAGAAGTTTGTTTAAAAATTGATGATTGAATACCCTAAGATTACCCTGAGTCTGTAACCAAGCTTGAGCGAGAGACTTTCTTATGCATCCAACCTGGTTTCAAGCTCTGACGCTAACAAAGCTTCGGCCGAGTTATCAAACGCGCGGCTTTCTATCTCTATTCAAGCATACAAAATTTTGCCCCGCTGTCAGTGCCTCCGCCGCTATCTGATCGTTGCGATCTAATTAAATATCACTGCCTACCGGTACCCAGTCTACAGTATTTTATCCCCAAGATCGGGTCACCCACTTCTCTACACGCACCACTATGAGCGCAATTGATCGCGAGCGTACCCTCCACCTCGCCATCGTCGGTATCGGCGGCGTAGGCTCCGAGCTCATCCAGCAGCTCAACGACATTCCGTACCCCTTCAGCGTCGCCGCCATCTCCAACTCCCGCAAGATGCTCCTCTTCACGGACGGCACGAGCTGCTTCGTCCCTAAATTGGGGACCAACGCCCTCGACGATCCTAGCGCGCCAGAGGCGAGCCAGGACGGCCTGCTCGACGCGCTCTCCGACCTCGCGCGGCGCAAACCAGGGAAAGTCGTCCTCGTGGACAACACGGCCTCCCAGGCCGTCGCAGAGACATACCCGCGTTTCCTAGACGCGGGCATCCACGTCGTCACGCCTAACAAGAAGGCGTTTTCGGGCAGCCTCGCGCTGTACGAGCGCATCGTCGGGTCGGATGCAGGGCGGACGACGGGAAGGGGGGTGTTTTACAACGAGGCGACTGTCGGTGCAGGGTTGCCGATCGTCTCGACGCTCAAGGATCTGGTGAACACGGGGGACAAGGTGGGTGGCTGGTCGTGTCGGGGTGTGGACGTGGAGGTGACGGTGCGGATGTTTGGTTGGACAGGTGAAGAAGATCGAGGGTGTCTTTTCGGGCACGTTGAGTTATATCTTCAACGGGTACTCCAAGGGCGACGAGGGCGGACCTTCGTTCTCGTCCATCGTGCAGGTCGCCAAGGCGAACGGGTACACGGTGAGTGCCCCGAGTGAACCCAGGTTGCAGCACGGAGTAACACGAGGTACAGGAACCCCACCCAGGAGACGATCTCAATGGGGCCGACGTTGCGCGGAAGCTCACGATCTTATCTCGCATGATACCCGACCTGCTCGACCTCTTGCCAAACGGACACGCGGACGTCCGCCCCACCTCGCTCGTTCCTGAACCGCTGCGCGACGCAGACGCGCCCACGTTCATGCAGAGACTCCCTGAATTCGACGCGGAGATCGCCGCGAAACGGGACGAGGCAGCCAAACGAGGCAACGTGCTCCGTTATGTAGGCGTCATCGACGTCGAGCAACGCAAGGTCGAGGCCAAGCTGGACGAGTACGTAGGCCCCTTGGTGACGTGTGTGGGTGCGCTGGCTGAACGTGTTGGGACAGATACCCAAAGACGCATGCGTTTGCCACGTCCTTACAGGGCAGCGACAACATCATCATGTTTCACACTGCACGGTACGGCGCGCGGCCGCTCCTCGTTCAAGGTGCTGGTGCTGGCAACGCGGTGACGGCGATGGGCGTTGGAAGTGATATATTGAAGTTGTTCTAGTATGCATTTGGATTTCGCGAACAAAAAGGGACCAAGCTGTACGATACGTCGAAATGAAAAATGAAGGTGGGACCGAGGTGATTGTCGAGCGGGTGGCGTCGTATGAACGTCGAACCTCTTTCATGGCTTACCTGTGTGCGCGGTGCGCTGGCATTGCGAATCTGGGAACGATTCACGTCCCATCCGGCATGGGTTTGGAGCACCGTCAGTCAGGGGGGGTTCTGAGATGGCCCTAATTGATCTGCCGTCGTCCCCCCTGGAAATCAGGTGCGTCCATCGTTGAGACACGGCGACGTTGTTCCAACTTGGACGTGTAGGGGCTTATCTGGCAGGAGTTGAAACATGATGGGCCAAGTACAAGCCTGGACCTCTTTTTGTCTTGATGGATCTAAAACAAGGCTTTTTTGAAATCGCGACCGTTTCGGGTCCTTTGTTGCCGTGGACAGAGACCGGAGGAGTGTCCCAACATGTCCAGGCTGCCACGACGGCGTCGGATGATCGAAGAACGAGATGCACAAGATCTGATCTGAGGTGTAATGACGTGTGGAAATCTGGCGGGGTATGCTCGCTCTGGGTAAACGGTTGTTGGATGGCGACTGTGATGTGGCATTATTGTCACAGGAACAACACAAGAACAGTCGGAATGGATCAGGAGACACGAGCGAACAATCACCGCCTTCTTCTACTTCGTGGATCATGGGAATCTCGTTACAATAACCGCACAACGAATACAATAAAAAAGGCTCGACTGCCAAACAAAACGACGCCGTCATGAACAAAAACTACATCAAAGTGAAGGTGAAGCTAGCGATGAAATCCAAGTCGGGCAGGCATGTTGTGTTCGAGGCATCACCTCGTCAGGGGTACTTCAGGATGAACTTCTTCATATACGCCTCCCAGCAGCACTGTGAAAGATTCGAACCACCACACGCGGCCAGCATCATCGTCGGAAAGTCCTTTATGATGGCCCGAAATTGCTTTTGTGCGGACGTCGTTCCTCGTGCTCGAAATTTCGCGGACTTGAGTTCCCGAGACAGCGCTCTCCGTTGCGTCTTTTGTGCGTCGGCCAACACCATCTTCTCGACCTTGTGATACACCTTGGTTCCCGGACGAGTGATGTTGGCGAGCTGTGTCGAGACGTAATCGAACACAATGTGGACCAATGTCGGGTAAAAGTGCACCATGGAGCCGGGCGTGCCGCAGACGACGGGACAGTCGGGATTCGGGCAACCATTGGGCACGGTGCCGTTTGCGTAGAGACATTTGCCGTGAAAGTACGAGGGGAATATCGCGTGTTCTAATCCGTTGTAGGACACCTTGTGGTAAGCGTCGATCACGGGGGTAAAGTAGCTGATAGCGTCCTGGCGACGGTTTTCGGGTGGGACGATTTGAGCGTCTATCTTATCGGCCTACGAAAGCGGGAAGGGTTAGAAATATCGGCATGGCAAGGACGGGCACGCGGCAGTACGTACCATGTTTTGGAAGGCGTCGAGGATGATGGGGGAATATAGATCGAGGTATTTGTGAGTGATGTCGGTGATACATTCTCCTTCGCAGGCGAGAACGATGAGCGGGACGACAAGGAGGGTGACGAGTTGGATTGTAGACACCATGGCGGGCGAGTCGGATGTCAATAGGTAAGTTGGTTGAAGGCACTCCCGCATTAGTTGAGTGCATATATGACGAACAGTCACGTGGGTAGTTGGCATTCTGCCCAATAGATAGAAAGGCCGCGATTCGGCTGCGTGTGTACACCACACCTTTGTAGCGCAGTCGTTGACGTCGAGGAGAATGGGAAAGTAAGGCTGTAATCCAATCATCTTCTAAGGCACATACGCGTTCGCGCAAACAACCGATGTGACCATGGTTCACTGACTGGCTAGTCGTGACAAGATACAATAGGAAGTGGTAGGGCTACCTACCGTTACACCTTGTAAGAATAGACTAGTCGTAATCTGCTGAAAACGGTTGAGCGGGTGACCGAAAAGAAGTAAAGTATCTTACCTCCCCCTCCGTCATCTCCAGCACCTCCAGCACCTAGATCATCGAGGTCGTCGCCTTCACCGTTGTCAAAGTAATTTTCGGCGTAGTCATTATCATATTCTTCCTCGACGTCATAATCTGATTCGGCAACCTGCGAACCAGCGTCTGACCGCTCCTCGCCGCTTTTTTCCTGGTAGATGGTCCACTGAGAACATAAAGGTATGAGATCTGGAAGATCTTACGAGTTCCTCTGCCTCTTCTACTAATTCGTCAAGGTTTAGACGGGTTGCCTTGACTTTTTTCTCTGCTGGAAGCGTAAACGTGTCAACACATTTGCGGCTAGAAGTGGAGAGGACACAACCTTTCCGTTTCTTCTTGGGGTTGAAGTAACCATCAAATATTTCAGATGGGAAAAACAGTGCGTGTAGCTCTTTCCGTTTGAGAGCAGGAAGTGATGCCGGAGTTTGGCGATATTTGTCTGAATATCGCTCAAGCTCTATCTGAATGAATCAGTATGAGAAGGGCACAGGCAAATGCGACCTGACCATTCGATTTTACTGTTTCCACGACATAATAAGGGGATTTGCGCAGTCGGGTGATGAAGCCCGTCTGCAACTCGCATGTTTTCTTCTCTTCGGTGGAGAAGTCTGATAGCACAGGTAATGGGTCCAAGGGCTGTGGGCAGAGAATGGTGTCAGATGGGTGTCACGTAACGATAAACAAGGTCTCCGACCGTACGGGGTACAATGCATCTGCTTCACGCGACATTGCCTGTATATCGGCGAATGTAAGGCCCATTGGTGGATTTCCGCCTGGGCCGAAAGCGCCACCTCCTCTGAAGCCCCCTCGCCCACCCCCTCGACCTCCACCACGGCTGCCTCGAGACATTTTGATGCAGTGCTCAGATCAGGGCACAGCCACATACAGCAAGGGCGGATAATTCAACTCCGAAACTCCGCTTCCCAATATAAAGCGGTATTGTCCGCGTCGTGCATTTTCGCGTCGCCCCTTTGTCATTGCCACCACCTCCCAAACGTCTCACTCTCGTCCACGTCCACGTCTCTCAGCCCTTCATCACCGAAAAATGGACAAGTCTCTCGACGAGGTGAGCAAAACGCGTCACACGGGTTTTTATCCTGTGGCTTACCGCGCGTTTAGGTTATTTCCGCTCGCCCTAAGAACGGGCGCCGACTCGGTCGCCGTTCTTCAGCCAAAGCCCAAGTGTTGGGTAACCCTGCGAACGCAGCCGTGCGTGCTGCAACTCAGAATGCCGCCGCCGCAAAAGTGGTCGCAGCAGCCAACCCTACCTCTCAGCCTGCTGACAAGATCATTGTTTCCAACCTGCCTGCGGATGTGAATGAAGTCCAAATTAAGGTACTTGGTCTTTGCTGACAGTGCACGGTTCCTCTGTTGACACTCTTGTAAAGGAGCTCTTCCACTCCACTGTCGGCCCTCTTCGTGAAGTCACCTTGCACTACGACAGCGCTGGCCGTTCAAAAGGAATCGCCGCGGTCCACTTCCAGAGGAAAGGAGATGGGACCAAGGCTTACCAACAGTACAACAACCGCCTCATCGATGGGAGTTAGTATCGCCACTTTCTTATCTGCTTTCCTACCTCTGTTCTTGGGAAGAGCCTCTGAGATGCAGAGGTGACCGTTGCGGTCGAACGCTGGTCGACGCCCACTTTCAAAGCTATTTGGGACGACCCACCTCAGGCGCTGAAAAGTGCAAGTTGACAGTCTGTCTGGTGGCGACCATGACTTGTCCTTGCTGCCACCCTTGCCGCCCCATGCATGTGGTGGATTACAGCCGTGGATTCGTAAAGGACTGATCACCCTTCGGAATCCATGTTGCCTGCAGCCAGCTATCCGGGTGTACTTTGTGGTGTGGTCATGGATTTGGTTTCAAGTCTGGTGCAAGGATTGCGGAGCGAGGGTCGGTGTCCTCCAGATCTTCACCGCTTGACCAATTTCAGGATTGGGCATGTCATGAAGGCTCGATATACACGGCGTCGTCGTGAAGAGTACTTGAAGAGCGGATGAACGACTCAGCGATCCTCGGTAACAGATTGGGTTATGGGTTGCTCGTATTCGTCCCCCTTTTTTTGCTTGCCTGCTTGCGTCAGAACTCAACCGACTAATGTTCACAATCTCGCGTCCGTCCGTCAATTATAGAACGACCCATGAAGATTGAAATCATCGTTGACCCTGCGCGCCCCGCGCCAGCTCAATCATTGGTTTCCCGCGTCGCTCCCCCGCCCGCAGCTGCGGTTGTCACCACTACCACCACGAGAGGGGCAAGGTTGGCTTATGCCCTAGCTCGGTGACTACTTTACTTACCTAGTGCTACAGGCCCGCTTCGCGTGGTATCCGCAAGGCAAGGGGTCGTGGTAGGAAAGGGGCTGAACGTCCGCAGAAGAGTGCTGCTGATCTTGATGCTGAGATGGAGGTATGTGTGGAATGCCTTGCACGTCGCGATGCAGCATCCTGACGATGTGCCAGGACTACACTGCGACCAACACGGTTGCACCTGCAGTTGTTCCTGCTGCAGCGTAAGTGATGTTTTGTCTCACGGTTCCATGTAATTTCTTTGCTGTTTGACTTGGCTCTCGATAATATTCCGATACCTATCTTCACATGTCTGCCGTAGTTTAGATCCACTGTGTATTGTATGTTCTGGTTTACACGACATCTTCCGAGTTTTCCCTTTGAGACTGCCACTTTGGGCTGTGATTCGCTCCTGTTCCTCGCCCATGGAAAAAGACGAGCCATTGTTTGCCGATAGACCAGAGTGGGCCGACGTCGTCCCCCTCGAGCAGTACGAAGGCACAACACCTATCGCGCCAATCTTTTATACACCAGAATGTGCGTTGATACAATAACTCTTTCGATCAAGCCATCTTGAACACTCGGTCCACAATGCAGACAAAGATGCCACAAATTACTTCCGAGGTATCGTCAAGATCGGGGAGAAGAGCACTAGGGTGCTCGATCTGACAGAGAACATCATCCGTCAGAATCCTGCACACTACTCGGCATGGTGAGTATCGCACCCCTCTTCGGAGCACCCGTCCCGAACACGCGTGCGCGTCGATCAGGCAGTATCGATACAAAACACTCATTGCCCTGAATGCCCCCATGGACGCCGAGCTTCGGCTCATGGACGAGCTCGCGCTCACGTACTTGAAAACATATCAAGTTTGGCATCACCGTCGACTCCTAGTCCAACACACCAACAACCCCGCACCCGAACTCGCGTTCATCGCCACCGCCCTCAGGGACGACGCCAAGAACTACCACACCTGGTCGTACAGACAGTGGATCCTCGCTCATTTCAACGACGATGCCTTGTGGCGCGATGAGCTGACGTTCGTAGAAAGCATGTTGAACGACGATCTGCGCAACAACTCGGCGTGGCATCACCGCTTCTTTGTCGTGTTTCAATCCGGCGTCAGGAAGGGAGACGAGGACAGGGATGCGGTCGTCCGCAGAGAGCTGGCGTGCGTTGCACACCCAGCGTTCACGGAGTGTGATTTGACTGATCGTGTGCTCTCTCCTAGCTTTGTCAAGGCAAAGATTGCGATCGCGCCCAACAATGCGTCTGCGTGGAATTACTTACGGGGCATGCTGGACCATTCCAAAACGCCCTATTCGATCCTTCGATCTTTCGTGACCCCTTATACCGTACCCCATCCAGAACAACACGAGGCACCCCCAGGTGATGTTGTGGACCTTGAGGATCCGCTGCCATCACCAGGGGCTCAATTTCCATGCGTCGCAGCAATTGAATTCTTGGCGGATATTTATGAAGCTAACGGTGGTGATGATCTGATGAAAGCGATCGAGGTACAGCAGCATTCCCCTTATCTATGGGTGGCTAGCCTGGAGCTAACCTTGTTGCTCACCTCATGTGAAGCTCTGGAAGTCCTTAGCGCATAAACACGACACTATGAGGAAGAAGTAAGTCATTCATCTTGTTCGTCTGAGGCGTTCGCTTCGGCAATTAAATTGACGTGCCCTCTTCGTCAGGTATTGGGAGTATAGGATCAAAGAGGCGTTACAAAATGTCCGATAAATAAATGAATGCAGTCCTGACGTGAATTGTATGCTTCGTCCTTTGGTGGATCAAGGAACAGCTATCGTGCTCCTGCGCCAGAGTCTGTTGAACGCAGTGATCCTCGGGATCATCCTCGCGCCCAAATAGGCTTAGATGTGGCCCAGGTAGTCGGAGCTACTAAAGTCGCGCTGCAACCTGCCCACTCTCGTCCATCCGAACAACGATCTTGCCAAACTGACTTCCGTGTTTCATGAGCTCAAACCCTTGTTCAGCAGACCCTAAGCCCTCCAACACATGGGACACAACAGGAACGATGTCATGTTCTGCAATGAACCTCGTCGCGTCAACGAGGTCTTGATGTGACCCCATCGTCGACCCTTTGTTCCTCGCACGTCAATAGACTCCTGACCACCAGACCAAACAGACCACACGAACCGATAAGCTGCTGGTGCTTCAACACTTCACGCATGGTGAATTTGACCACAGGGTTGGCAGTCCTAGAACGGAGATTGACATGGTATGAATGAGAGAAACAAGACGGCGTGTACAATGCATACATGCCGTAGACGACGACTTTTCCACCGGGCTTTAGAGTTTTATTGACTTGGCCCATGATGTCGCCTCCCCCAGAGTCGATGACGGCGTCGAGCGACACGGACTGCCCTCCTTTCGCGAGCAACTTGGCCAGTTGACCTGGCCAATCTTCTGCGGACGGTGCTCTGAGTTGAAAAGACGGCGACCGTCGAGGCAAGGAAAAAAGACGAAGACATACTCGATGTGTAGACGACGCCCCCAGCGGCACCGAGGGCAATTGCTTTCTGAATTTTATCCTCGCTGCCGCTCGTGACGAACACGTTGGCGCCTTTGGCAAGACAGAGCTGAAGTGCGATGAGAGCGACACCGCCGCCGATGCCCGTGATGAGGATCGTCTGACCCTGCGCGACGCGGGCGTGGACGATGGCGGCCCTGCGAGCGCGTGTCAATACACGCGATGTGTCGCGCGCGCGCTGAGTTCAAAGGGTAGACGGACCTCCAAGCGGTCAAACCGCCGACTGGCCACGCGGCCATGTGGACGTCGTCGAGGTGGTCCGGGGAACGAACGACTTGATCCCGCTCGACGACGACATAGTCTGCAAAGGTGCCCAGAGGCGGGTATTTCCCACCACCGAGGATGCCAAACGTGGACCTGGAACACAAGTGGGAGATGAGAGGACATTTGGCGGGTCAAAGACAGGGTCCGGGTCGTGTGCCTACCCTGGTTCTGGCGCGTCGGGGCTACTCTCCCAACCACGCATCGGCGTCAGGAATACGCGTTGTTGTAGGAGGGGGTCATGAGGATCTGCAGACGCGACGACAGTCCCTGGAACCCTCGTACGTTGAATGACCTTGCTCTGAAAGAGGTCGAATCGAATACCATCTGCGCACCTGCACCGTCGGCCCCGAACGTGGCTCCGAACCCAATACCCGGATATTTCCCAAACCGAATCCAAAGCTATAGCAAGGATCCAAGTTCAACGTCGAGGCGATCCGAGAGGTTGAAAAGGATACCGACATCCCTATGGTTGAACGCCACGGCTCCCATCTTCACCAGGACCTGACCCCTCTGCAAGGTCGGTATAGGACGCTTCTCTATCACTGCGTCATGGTAGAGTGGCTTCCTCTCGACGGGAGCCTTTCTCAGCACCAGCGCGCGCGTTTCCTTGGGTAGTCGTACTACCCCCATCTTTGAGGTACTATGTAGTGACGCTTGCTAGTGGCAGTGTGAAGACACGATCGGACGTATGACACTTCGGGCCGCTCAGGGGCCGTACGACTTTTAAAGCCTGCCTACACTGTCCACTACTTGGGTACTATTCGAAAAGATCGACCACTCCGCGCCTCGGAGAAGTCACTGCAACCACCTTTCCTTCGAAACTCAGCAGCTCCCCTCCTTTCGTAGCGACCGTATCACTGTCCAACGCCCTCCGAGTGCCAGTGACTCCCAACAACTTCTCGACGTTGGTCGTCGCCATGTTCAAAGCGTCCTCCATGCTGATCAAGCCATAGGAACCAATGTGTGCCTTTGAGGGAAGATGTCGTGTCATGATAGTGTACCGCGTCACAGAGACAGCAAGTAACTCACCCAGGCGGCGTCCCATCTCAGGTTGCGCGCAGCCCAGCCGGACAGTTGCACACTTTCAGTGGTTCCTTGGTGTCCGATACCAACGGTTACCCCGTGAGCAAATAACGTAGTTACGAGGCTTTGTTCTGTAATGGGCGGTCCTTGGATACTTGAATGGCTCATCAGTCAATAATTGGGAACAAAGCGATGAGATGACCGACATCCGGCGTCCCTCCCAGGTATACGGGAATGGTCTAGGGGGCGTGACGATGACGCCCACGTTCGCGGCTGCCAGCTCAGTAGCAAGGAGGTGTGCTTCGCCTGCGCCTACGAGGGTCATCTTGATCGGTGTACCAGAGACCGTCTCGACTTCTTGCTTGAGCTTCAAAAGACTGGCCATGATGTCGGCGTTTTTCACGTTGACGACCAGAGGCAACTTTCCCTGTGCGTATTCACATCAGATTCGACATTTTCTGGGGAACATCGTAAACAAACCTTGGTGACGGCTTCGAACGACGCGCCTCTTTCACCCGTGTACGGACCCAGCAAAAGACGACGGAGTGCTGCTATCTGCGTGCTCACACTTGGTCCTCCTTCCCCGTGTAAGACAGCGACATGAACGGCAGTGACTTCGTTGAGCACAGCTCCATCTTCTAGCCCGTGTTTGGCCCCAAGGGAGATATAAGTACTCAAACCACCCAGTAAACCAGTCGAAATCGGTGACGTGACCGCGGTCGAAACACCAGACCGATAAGCAAGTCTTGAGACGAAATGCATCAGTATGTTTATCACACCCTGAAGCGATAGTCTCACAGAGCATCTCGAGTCCCAAACATGAGACCGTCCACGGCGCGGGTGATGCTACCCTCACCCAGGACCGCTGGGATGGATCCCTGCAATGCGTCGAAGACAGCACCGTCCGAGGTACTCGCCTCCATGGCAATTTCCTGAAGTCCGAGTACAGCTCCTGAAGATACTAGGGCGGGGGTGATAGAACCGCCCTCCAAATTGATCACTTTCACTCCACCGCCATTGACAAAAGCAGCGCATGTTCCCATCGAACCCGAGCACACGATTTCCCCATCTTCAACGAAGACGATCCCTTCGTCCTCGGCACTGTGAATCTGGAAGACAGAATGTACTCCGGATCCATCCCTCCGCCACATGCTGGATACATTTCGGAACAGAACACCACCAGAGGTAATCGGCGTCGGTTCTAGAGGAGGAAGTCCGACGAACTTGACAGTAGCCTTGACTTCCTCGTCAAAGCTTGGAGTTATCGGAGCGGCCTGTCTATCTTCTTTTTTCTTTGTAAACGATGTCTGAAGTTGAGGTATTCCATCAATGAACACTTGCACTGGCGTAGCACCGAGCGTCAACGGATGGCTGTCCCAGATGACAAGGTCTGAGATGCACTACTTGAGCATCGAGCCTGAATCACAATTACCACGCATGACTTGCCTGCATCATAACCTGCGAAAGGTTGTCAATGAACAGGACATATTGCCGCAATGGAACCTCACGTACCCTCCTTGATGTAACCAAGTCGATAGTCCAGTCCAAGCACTTCGGCAGCGTTCGTCGTGACAGAAGCAAGAGAAACGTTTGCAGGAAGCCCATAATAGTGAGCCTGCTGTGCTTCATGCAAAAGCCAGCGAGATTGAATAGCCGGGTGGTCACTCTAAGGCGACGCTAAGTCAATGTCGCCTCACGATAAATCGACATAACTGCACCTTCATAACGACTTTTATACCCTGCTCATTTAGGATGCGGGGCGCGAATTCCGAATGGCGGTATGCTTCACGCTTGTACCTAGTGACAGTGAGTTCTGACACGCAAGCCTAGTATTTGCAGTTCTACCTTGCGAACGCTGCAAACATCGCAATAGCGGGAGGATGTTCTAGAAATGCCAATCAGTCTCCGATTCTCAATGCAAAAATTGGTGTTGGTCTGACCATACGCTCGCTTGAGGACAGCTGGAACAAGGTAAGCCTCGTGGGCATGATGGAACGCGGCAACCGGGAATTGGAACTCGTTGGACAGCTGCAAGTGTGTTACTTTCCCATCACTGGACTATGCGCTAAACAATGCACATACTCTCACGAAAGCGTCCAAGTCTACGGCTTCGTAGCAATGCGTTTGAACCTGAAGAGGGGTTTGTTCGCTGATAATCCCATTTTCGTACCGAGAAATAGATTCACCTTGACTCTCCCTCTCAGGATATCCACAAGGGCTTCCCATTGCAAATCCTCTGGGAACTCTTTCAATCCGTCCCATTCGTCAGCGAACGCTTTCAAGCAATACTCGTCTTGCTTTGCCTTGATCTGGCGGGCACGTTCGTAGCTACAGACAGCTGCTGAGGCGTGCGTAGCGAAACAGTTGCGAGGACTCACGCTTCACGGTATGACCACGCGGTGTCCATTCTCGTTCCTGAATAGGATCCTGCTGAATTCAAAGCATTAGACTGGAGAAAGGCCAGATCATGATACGTACAAGGGTTCTCTCCTAGGAACACAAACGCTGTTATTGGCTGTGCGTAGACATGACTGAATACGCACCACATGCATGCCTGTGAAACACGTCAGCAAAGTCCCGAGCATAGGAGACGCGAAACGATGACGTACTTCATATGACGCCAACGCGGTGGTATATGGTAGTCGACCTGTGTGCCATTTAGGCCATAAGGCGGATCGACCAATAGTGACGAAGACGACCTTTCGCTGGTCGACCGGAGCTTGATTGCAAACGCTTGTCCGCCTGTAAACAGGTAATGGTCAATCCACAACGATCAAATTAGGATGGAAAGCGACGGCTACCAATAGCATCAGCAGAACCGGGCAGAATGAGCGACGTGGTGACGCCTCCGGCGATAGAAAGAGCATAGCTCTCGTCGTGCGTGTTCAAACCATCGACGGATCGCACCCACGGCACAGTAAGACCTTTCAAAGAGTTGAAGTCTTGGGCACCACCCAGCGTCGGGGACGAGCCAACAGCGATGTGAGAATGAACGTCGACAATGCTGCAAGTTCACGATGGTTAGGCCCGTCGGCGGTCGAGTGGCGACGACTGTTCACTCACCCTGGAGTCACCCATGCACCCTGTGAATGAACATACGTCACCCGATGATACCAGGGTAGTCCTCTACTATGCTCACCTCGGCGTCGATTTCGGTAACATTCAAGTTCAAGACCTTCAACAAGGCATAAGTCACGCTCCCGATGTGCTTGATCAATCCATTCTCCAACAAAATGTCCCCATGAACGACCTCCCCTCCATCATCCAGGCCAGTCCAAATGGATGCATTCCGAATGAGAACTGATGTCGTTCCGGGCTCGTACCTATCCGACTGCCTGCGGTCGCTGAACCCCGGCGGGGGTCCCGGTTTGACAGACAAGGATCGACATTTCGCAAGCGTGTCTGCGGCGTGCAGCGGCACGCGGACGTGGGGTCTGGAATCTCGGGCAGAGAGGAGGCGAATATCGATGGAGAAGTAGAGGGCTGCGAGGACGAACACCGACAACACTGGCCAGATGCGCTTGCTCGGCCTGCGTCCCAAACTCGGGAGCTCCATACCTTGGTTCGGTGCGTAGTCAAAGGCCTTTTCCATGGATCACGGATGCAGCCCAGAAGCGAACAATCATACATATACGCACCCCGCGTACTTAGGACGGCCGCTCATTCGATTACGAAGAAGGTTCCCACAACTACGGTATGTACGTGCTGCCATTCTTGATTGAAACCAGTTTGTATTTACGGAGGAGCTTTCTTTCATCATCCAAGGTGACAGGTCCTGACCCACATATTGCTAATCAAACCCTCAGTCAACTATTGGTTGACACGGTGGACGGCCAATCCTTGGGAAATCCGTGGCTGATAGAACGGAACGGGCGCAGCCGCGGGGAGACACGAAGTCCAAATAAAACAGCGGAACCCACGGTCGATGGAGACTTACGGGGACAGGAACTGCTTCTCAATTCCTCTCACGTTATCTCAGGACAACTCGCGCAACAACACAGCAGATCATTTCCGATACAGTTGTTCTTGAACGTGAGACTGTTATTGCAAGGCACGTGGTCTAGAATGCTGAAAAGCGTTGACATATTATGGGTCAAGAAACTATACTTCAAGTTTGATGACAAGAGCGAAAACAATGGGTCCAAAAATATGCATTAGAACGGAGCAAGGAGCATCTTTCTGGGGTCTTCAATGTAATCGCGGACCCTGACTGCAGAGGGAAAGAAATACCGCGTCAATGTAAGATGAGCAACAACACGATGCACCGACTCACCAAGGAAGGTGACGGCTTCCCGTCCGTCGAGGAGACGATGGTCATACGTGAGAGCAACAACCATTATTGGTCGAATAACAATCTGGCCATTCACAACGACAGGCTTCTCCTTGATAGCGTGCATACCGAGCACAGCTGATTGTGGGAGGTTGATAATTGGAGTGCCATACAAGGAACCGAAGACGCCGCCGTTGGAGCTGAACACTTGTCGTCAGTTCGATTCATAGTAGGCAGGAAGAATAGACTGACATGGTGAATGTACCTCCAGCCATATCCTCAAGAGTAAGTTTACCGTCTCTGGCCTGAGAGAATAATGAATGAACAAGCTAGATCGGGTGAAAAGGATCTACACACCTTCTTTCCAAGAGAAGCAATCTCTTTCTCGATCGCGAGGAAGTTCATTGTCTCTGCGTTCCTGACAACGGGTGTGACCAAGCCTTTGGGAGTTGCAACAGCAACACTGAGATCCACAAAGTCGCGGTAGACAATCTCCTCTCCCTCGACGGATGCGTTGGCAGCGGGGATCTCTTGCAATGCAAGCGTACAAGCACGGGCGAACGCGCTCATGAAACCGATCTTGACGTCATGTTCCTTGAGTATCTCATCCTTGTACTTCTTGCGCATGTCCATAAGGGAGGACATGTCGATTTCGTTGAAGGTAGTTAAAGAAGCGGCGGTATTTTGAGACTCCTTGAGGCGTTCGGCGATGCGTAAACGCATACGATTCATTTTCACCTTGGTAGCGGTCAAAGGACGAAACGAAACAAAATGAGATGGTAGCTTACTCTAGTCTCATTGCGGCTTCCCGGTGCCTTGGATGGCGCAGCAACCTCAGGTTTTGATTCCTGTTTGACAGCCTTGGGTTCTTTGGGGGCCGCCGGGCTGCTCGTTTGTGAAGGAGCTGGGGGTGGTGTGGGTTGTTCTGTCGGCGGGGCTGCCTCGGTCGACTTTGGAGATTCCGCGGGAGCGGGTTCTTCGGATGCCTTCTCCTCTTTGGGTGGAGCCGCGGCTAAACGAATGAAATCAGGCGCGGGTTGTAGGACCGAAGAGTGACACATACCAGCTTCTCCAGCTTCTATTTTGAAGAGCTCTTGTCCGACGGTGACGGTGTCCTCTTCCTTTGCGAGGAGCTCAACAATGGTTCCGGAAACGGGAGCGTTGACGGTGACATCAATCTTGAGCGGGGTTCAAGTATGGACGAACCAAGAGTCACCGAGGTCGTACCTTGTCCGTTTCAATGGTGGCGACCTCTTCGTCCGCCTCAACGGTATCGCCAACCTGTTTCGACCATGATCTCAGGGTACCTTCTGAGATGGATTCTGCCATCTGAGGAACCTTGACGGTCTCCACTACAGAGTTTCATTGCACGACTGTTATGGTCCGCACAGCGATAGGGATCATGTGTCATCAGACTGACCTTGCAAAAGGCGCGAAGTGTGAAACTGCGCGCGCATTAGATGCGATGCAGCGGCATGCCTGATGACGCAAGGAGGCTTTAGCAATTTTGGTCGAGGAATGACACGAAAAACCGTACCAAGTTCTGGACAGGCCAGAAGCCGGAGCATGTCTTGCAAGAGCAGAGCGACTACGTGCGACAGCAATGATACGTTTTGAAAGCATAGTGGCTCGACGATATCGCAAACGCGTCAAAGGAAATGGGAGAGGCGGGGGAAGTGTAGGTATGTAGAGAGGGACCGGCAAGCACTGTTGGCTTGACACGAAACTGCACAGCCACCACTGGCGGCGAGAAAACCCGACGGACCGACCAACACTTTGAGAGTCAAGCTCGATCTTGGGCACGTCACGGCGGCCCTGTTTCTATGTAGACATGGATTTACAACTTTTCTGATTTCCCTTCGTATCCCTCCCACTTTCCCAGTTCATCGTTCACATCCAGCATGCGCGTCCCATAGAATTGATGCGCAGTCGGTTTCACCCGCTCCCATTCCAATATTTCGCCATCCGATCCTCTCTCGAGGGTCGCCCCCCGCACGCTGTACTGTGCCGTTTTCGCATTGAAAGACGCGACTGGAACCCCGCACTGCTTGCACCGAAATCGCCGTTTATACTGCTTCAACGGATTTTCGTAGTAGTCGAGCCTAGAACTTGTCGGTTCCGTACGGAGCCATGCCCAAACAAAATCTGTCTCCTTGACGTGTATCGTGTGGACGAACGGACACCCTGCCATGACAAGTCAGCCCTCGTAGAGTTACATACATACGACTCGAGAACTTGCCCGTCAGCCTCTGACAATTGGTACAATGGCAATAGGCACTGAGCAGGGGAGGACCGAATATCGAGAAGGTGACAGCCCCGCAAAAGCAGCCTCCCTTGAGAAGAGGAGTGACATCCTCCGGACCCAGCATGATGAATTTATGTATGATCTTTCCGTATGCGCAGGAATTGCAGGATGAATCTTTGTCAGAGACCCGTTCGGACGTTATCAGTTCAACAAGATCGGCCCTATCAAGTTAGTAGTATCAACAAGACTTCTAAATTTAACGTGTGGCCATGTCCGTGGTCATACTCATACAAAAGGTAGGCAAGTTCCACTATCGTACAATATCGCAACTGGACGTTCCAAGTAGCCAGTCTTCCATCGGTAAATGTCAAACGTCGACACGATCACTTGGTCTCCTCTCCGACTGACCACCCATCCCACCCACTTCGTCCCCCGATCCTAGGCCCGACCGTCACCGAACACCGCGCCTCTTCGATCTGTACAACCACCTTGGCAGCGATGACCGCAGCTGCCATCGGCGCCCAAGCAGCTGCAACGCACTTGAGTCGCCCGTACCCAAACGAATACAACTCCGCTCGTCCACCCATCCGCGACGGATGGAACCGCATGGGATCAAACTCGGACGTCTTCTCCCCATATTCGTCCGACAAATGGACAGCTTTAATGTCCGCTCGCTCGACGGCAGGTGCGACCCACGTGCGCCACCACGAGCCCGACGCGATCGGCGCACGGGCGATATGTCTCGTCGGCGGGTGGAGTCGAAGAACTTCGAGAATGATCGCCTGCATACTCGGCTGTACGCCGTCCTCTCCAAACGCTTGGAACCGTTCTTCGGTGGGGTCTCCCCCAAACGCGATCGCGACATCGTGCAGCGCGTTGTCGCGGCAACGGTAGATATAGGCTACCGTCACCGCAACAACTCGCCACATGGTTTCGTAGGCGGGGAGAATGAAGTTCAAGGGTCTGGGGTACCGATCGCGATCGATGATCCACTGGTCAATGTGCAAGTTTATCTTGGCCAGTGAATCATCTTGGCGCATTGCGGCGGCGTCTTTGATCTTGGAATCGTCCCAGCGTTTGTTGATCACGCTGGTGACGTAGACGAGGTCGTCGTAGCGAAGTGCGTCGAGATCGGTGTCGAAGAGGATGGAGAGGACGACGCCGAGGGTGATACATTGGACGAGCGTAGAGAATTCAACGCTCTGCTGAATAGGGAGGAATTGGTGTGCAGTCGCTTCGGCGATGTGCGCCACCGCCCGCCATCTGTTGTCCTTTTCGCCGATGCCAGCGATCAGCGTCTTGGCACTGGTGGTGAAGGTTTTGTGGATCTTGGTATCGCTGCTGACAAAGGTACTCGTCAGGCCAAAAGCATGGACGAGCCGTTGATTCGGAGTTGATCGAGAGAGGAGCAGACTCCCCAGGGGAACATCAGGTGGGTTAAGGAGGTTACGGATTTGCGCTGCACGCTTATACGTGCGCATCCGAGGAAGTAACACGGGCTTTGCAGCCCATAACGCGAAAACAAAAGGGAGGAGAGAGAGAAACCAAGACAACATGGTATCAGTCAGGCCGGATCCCAAGCAGACGTCCAGCCCACCTATTTATCCTCTCCATGCTTCCTCGTGGGCCATCCCCATCGTTGACTCGTTTGCTAGTGCCAATGTGACTTCTGTTCGCTTCTTTCTAGGTCCGACCTGCGCCGCAGTAGGACGAACATTGGAGTCTAAGAAAAAGAGGGGTCCCCGTAGCTTCTCCCCACGCACCCACAGATGGGGCTAGATGGGTTTATCAAAACGAGGGACCCATCCTCTCTGGAACCGAATCCTATGAACCTTGCCTGATATCCACGCACAGGAAGTACCCATATGGGGGCGGTAATGTACCCTTGTATGAGTTCCCCGCGCCAGCAAGCAGATAAACTAGACCACGAAGCATCTTATCAAGGGGCGGTTCGAGGGTACGGCAGCACATGATACTCTTGTTCGCGTCGCCGTGATTCCAGTGGCAGAAACTCGGCTTACCTCGCGATCTTCTTCATCCCCTCTGGTGGGATCCACAGCAAGTACGGCAATTCTCGCGATCGGCTCAGATAGCTGCTGCGGAGCACTCACCATATGCACCAATATTATGTATACGCACCCGTTAGGTTTGTCTTTGCGTTCCCCTATTTTAATGTGGGCGTCGGTGGGTACATGCGATTGCGTGCTTGTAGGCACAATATCAGTGACAAACGAAGCTTCTTGTTTGTATCCAGGTTTCCCAATCTATTGCTCTAATTGAACCGCGGCCAAAGTTTCAACGCGTGTGTGCTGGAGCCGAGGATAACATTGCGTTTGTACGTCCGCAGAAGCATTCGACTGAGGTGCTAGTGAATCCCAATTCGCGCGGAGTTGTCGGAGCGTCGCGGCGCACAGCGAGAGATCTCGCTCGAAGCCAATTCCAAATCCTCGGGCATCGACAACGAAGTGCATGCAAAACGAGTGAATTGTCCAAATGCCAGATCCGCTGAAATAATGTGACTGTCGATGATATCAATCTACACGGCCAACTAAATGTAGGTACCCACGGCGACGGGAACAAGAGCGCTTATCACGATGCAGCACGACCTCGTTGCACCAGCACCCACGCCCGACGCCGGATCAGGGGAGGTCTGCGGCGAACCGCCACTCCCGGTATCGTACGCCACAACTCCTCCGCATAGGATGCACGACCCAATGGGTGTTATGGTATGATTTCCTTCTCCTTGCCTTTCCGCGACGGTGGCGGCACCAGATTCAGACTGGGCAGGTTTGGCGTTGAAGCACCACCGAGGGGTGTCCAAGTACCCAACCGTCGCGCGCCTTTGGGTCCCGTTGGCGAGGCTGTCGCGCTAGAGGATGACGACAGCGTGATACGGTTGGGTGAATGCAGTGGACTATTGGGCCGAGAGGCAAGCGACAACAGCTTGGATGGCGAAGTCTGTGGCCCAGATTGAGATGGCGACTCGCCCTGATTGGCTTCCGTGAGCAGGAACTCGACCCATAGACGGGAAAACGACTGACGAAATGGTCAAGCGAGGAACGTCAGAAGACGGAACAAGCATACCTCTGTCTCGTCCGTCTTTTCCAATTCCATGCTCTTGCTCTTGCTTGGCGATGCAGCTCCGTTAACGCCCCTCCCCCAAAACAATCCGCCCCCTCCCGAATTCCCGGTTGCGCCAGGGGTGGTTACTGTTCCCAAGCCCCTGATCAAGCCCGCTCTCTCCCTCTCCGCGTCTCCCCATCCAAGAATAGTTCCGAGCAATCCCAGCATCTCAAATCGTTTTGGATCAGCGCGAGGCGTGGACAGGAAGGAAAGCAAAACGTTGGTAACGAGTCGACGGTCTACGTTGGTGTCAGAAGATGATTTCCGAAGCCGACGGAGGGCCTCAATAAGGTGTTCGTTCATGATGACGGCTGACGACGGCAAAGTTAGCACGCGTAATATAGGGCACGAAGTAGACAGAGGACACCTTCGTGCCGTAGCTTTCCAACGAGGAGGTTCTTCTCTTTTACCTCCTGCTCTAATTCCGATGTCCGAGACGCGTTACTCGTGTTCTCTTCTAATTGGAGCTGCATTACGAGTAAGAAACGCGACCAAAGCAAAAGGGATACTACAGACCTCGGCATCGAGTGCACGCCGCTTATACTCGGCCAATGACATCGTGACGTCGTCCAGCTGCGTTTTGTAATCCTTGACCGCCTGACCCAGCTCATGCTCCCTCGCTAACCAAAGTCAACGCGCCACCTCACAACCATACACCATACACCGAAACACACACCTATCTGGAAATCCTCGAGCACCGACTGCAAATTCGCAGCCGTCTCCCTCGCCACGTCCAACTCCACCTTGTCCCTCACCCGCGTCTCCCGCTCAACGTCCAGCTCCCGCCTCAGCGCCTCAGCGATCCCCCGCGCCTCATCGACCGCGAGGCGCTCCTGCATCGCCCCCCGCTCCCACTCGTCCCTCTCCAGCCGACACCGCTCCAGCTCGGCCATCGTCT
The DNA here is from genome assembly GCA_015039435.1 of Imleria badia. Lineage (NCBI taxonomy): Eukaryota > Fungi > Basidiomycota > Agaricomycetes > Boletales > Boletaceae > Imleria > Imleria badia. The sequence continues at coordinate 37,267 of MU130976.1, forward strand.
CCCGCAACGCGTGCGCGCTCGCCACGCTCTCGCTCAAATCCCTATTCCGCAACAAATCCAGCTCTCGCGCCGTCCGCTCGTTCTCGGCATGCGAGGCCACCAGTTCGGCCTTGAGCGTCTCCACCGTCGCACCCAAGTCCTCGTTTTGCGCCGTCAACGTCTGTACGTGGAGTTCCCGACGATCGAGTTCTTCCTGGGCGAGCGTGAGCGTGTCACATACGTGGAGGTAAGGAGGGGACGTACGGCGTCTTGCTTGAGCTTGTTGCCCAGCGTGGTGCGCATGGTCGTCAATTTGGCGAGGAGGTTGCGGTATTGGGTCGCGAGATCTTCTTTTTCGGCGCGCTCACGGGCGAGTTGGCGTTGGAGCCGCTCGAGGGGGTCCATGTCCATGTCCGGTTCTTGGTCTTGGTCGGCGTCGTCGTCATGGGCCATGCCGTTGAGAGGGAATCCGTTGGTGGCTGGCTCGCTGTCCGTAGAGGTGCGGGCGCCGTTGTGGAGGATGGGGGAGAAGGGGCGGGACGGGGGTTGGGAGGACATGATGGACAGTGTATGACCGCTCCGACGTGTCCTTCGACTTGCTTGAATGACTTCCAAACTCGGCATCCCCGCAGCACGTGACAACCATTACCATTCAAAAGACGAAAAGAGTGTACGGGTAGAAAATTAAAACGACAGTGACCGATCCAGATCCAAATTCCAGAGAGAGAAAAAAAAAAGTCCACGTCCAGCACCGCGCGTTTCACGTCATCGTCAACCAACCCACATCCAAGCCCGTCATCGTCCGCATGCTCTCAGGGTATGATGCCGTACTCTCTTTCAATAGCGCGGCCAGCTTTCGACATACGTCCATGGGATAGAACAGGTACTCTGCCTGAGGGAATCCCGGGTATTTATTTAGGATACTGCGTCACTCACGTCAGCATCGGGCCAGCGATATTATCATTGACACTCACTCCTTCAAGTCAGACGGGGCCGATGTCGGACCCAGAATCTTGTACAACACCTTGGAAGCATCAACCGTGCCGCTCTTTGGAAGCAGGGCTGGTGCCGGAAGCATATACGATATCCGCATCCGAGGCTTGAACAACCAAATCTATGTGGTGGCCATTGAGTCCTCTGCATCTAGAAACCACGAAATATGAGCCCACCAAAAGTCTCGGTTTCTCGTCCTCTTCGTCCGACAACACGAATCGATACGTTGCATGAGCCTGGACATGCTCCTGCATGTCATGCAACACAAATGCACTCATTGGAATCCTGGGAACTCTGATCAAAAGTTCAGAAATCACCTACTCAACACAAGACCACTCACTGCGACGTAGTGCTGATTGGACGAATAGCATACTTGAACAACCGATACATGCGTGAAACCGAGCTATCCTCCTGTCTCCGGTCATGTTGCCTGCCCAAGATAGCACCACATAAACAGTGTGCCAGGCGAGTATTTCCACCGCGCTAAAAATGTGGCTTTCGTCAGTCCAAAGGTCGAGAATAAATGGCAATGTAAACAAAGTGACGAGGTGTACCCTCTTGTGTAGCCCCCAACACACTGGCCTTGGTAAAGAGGGTTGTTTAAGAGAAGCAGGATTACTCTTGGACGTGTTGTATCAACCAGATCCGCGCCCCACACCTCGAAACCAGCTAGGGCTTCGAGGAGCGAAAGCGCGTGCGTCGGTGGAAGCACGACGATGGTCTTCTTTAGCGTCCGGGACAATTGCGCACAAATACGCAGAGAAAGACGGCAGGAAAAAAGCAAAATCGAACGAGTACTCACTTCAACCCCTACACACTTGATGTTTCCACCCGCAACCGCCTGCGCATCGAACAATACATAGCTCCCTCCCACCAAAGCCTCGTCGGGCGTCGGCCAAAAGCCAAAGCTGCTCCCCTTTCCATTACCGTTGTTCCCATGCATACCAGTCTTTGCGAGGGTCTGTCCTTCAGGATGACACATCCACGCATCAATCAGTTCTTCCCAATGTTCCGATGGCAAGTCACGGTATTGCGTAGGCGGAGCGGGGACGAGAGGAAGGGAACACGAAGAACACGTATACGACGACGGGGAGAGCGAGGCGAGTTCGGAAGCTGGAAGCAGGGCCACATCCTCACTTTCCTTTGGTGGGCCACCATTTTGGTAGCAAATCGCCTTGACCTCCCAGTGACCGCTCCGACTGAGGACCGACTTGGAGCCAGGAACTACAGGCACTGGAAGCGCGAGTGGTGGAGAGGGTGTACCACCAAGGCGGAGGAACAGACAATCTCCATGTGTAGCGCTGGAGGTACTAGGAAGCACCTCCGCCAAAGGCACCCCACCAAGTACTGAACTCGAAGGCGACGCACGAGCGATGAAGAGAAGGACGTGCTTGAGCGTTTCGTGATGCTCAGCCACGTACGCGATATCCAGTGCACCTATTCAGTAAACGTTCTGAGATGTCTCCCACAAAAGTCATTCAGAAGACGCACCGTGACTCATGTCTTCTCCACCAGCGGATGGAGGTCGGCTCTTGCTCCCACCGCGTAATCTCCCCGAGAAACTTCGAACAGACTTGGAGGTTGCCAAGAGCGGCAGACTCTTGGGCTCCGACGGAAAAGACCTCGTGACGGAACCGAAACCTTCCTTGGTACCATTGACACTCCCGGATTTCTCCTTGGACCGCAGCCAAGCGAGATGTGGGGCAGAAAGGCTCCTGTTCCGGGACCGCTCGGACGGCGGTTCAAGCGTTGAGCCAGATTTCGGGACAGCGGGGTAAGACGCTCGTTTTCCATCCCGAGAATCTCCGCCCTCGAGCTGTACCTCAGAACTCTGATCTTCGTCCCTGTCCTGTCCTGCACGGCCTGCACTTGAAGACGATGGGTAAGAACGGTCAAGTGATGGCACCGCATCTTGGGTGTGCAATCTCCCAGCAGACGTGCGGTGAACCAGATGTTCTAGATATTTCCTACGCTGAAACAAGCCTCTTTCAGAGAACCACCGATCACCAACGAAAAACACGTCTACCTGTTCTTCAATATCAGCTGCGCCTCCTTCGCGGGCTGTGCGGTGGGGATCGATGACCGCGCTCTGGTCTGGAATTTCCCGCGCCGAAGCACGACCCAACAAGTCGAGCATCTTGTCGAGCTCGGGGTCAGCAGCGTCTGCAAGGATACGTGCTTTACCCTTTCCTTGCTTTGCTTGCTCCATTTGCACGACCTTTTCTCTGCGCAGTTCTACACGCTGATTGGCTAATTGCGGTGCAACGAGATACAGCCTCTCGATGGCGTGCGTGATCGCGTCAAGATCAAGGGAATTGGAAGACATGGAACGCTTGCGTTCTGCCGTCATTTCCGTGTCTAGTAGCAAGGCAGAGGTAGACGCGCGGGGCGAAACCTTTTCTGGAGGATATCGATCGATCAAATGCCTTTCGTCTGTCGGTTTTCCCTCGGAAGACGCGTAGAAGTTGCTCTCGGCGACGTATGAAGGCGGGCGGTCAAACGAATAGTGATGATACTCGGAATCATACTCTGGCGGAAGAGTATCGTCACAGGATGGGCGGTTCCAGTTCTGGGAGTCGGAAGGCTGTGCCATGGGACGAGATGGGACCATGTCGTGCTGCGGAGGTGAGGATGCACGTGCTTTGCAGAGGGATACGACGGTGCCGAGTTGCTCATCAATACGTGCCCACAAGAGAGCGGTGCGCACGCTCTCGGCGGGTGTAGGTCTGGACCCAGAGGAGGTGGACGCGACGGAGGGTTGCAAGGAAGAGAGCTGTCGTTGAAGAGAGGCGATGGTGTCATAAGGGGACCTCAAAGAGAGACCGGACCCGTTTTTGTTGTCCTGAGCAGGGTCGGACTGGGAAACGAAGTGAGCCGAGGTCAGGGTAAGAGAGGCAGGGAGCTGTTCGAGGTCAAGGAGAAGGGCGACGATGGCCTGTGCGAGGTGGGCAACTCGTCCGTCCAAGGAAGGGGCGATTGCGTCGACGAGATCGTGTAGTTGGGAGAGGAGAGCAGCCTCGGGGAGAGAATGATCCGGTCGATGAGGAAGGCCTTGGCGGGCACGAAGGGCATGTACCAGGCAAGAGAGGGGAGACTCTGCGAGGAACTGGTCAAGGGGGATGTCTTCAGAGTCATCCAGGTGTTCAGCTGCCAGGGGGGCTGAAAGGATGCTAGCAAGTGTCATCAAGCAAGAGTGATGCACGGCTGCGATGGATGTCTGGATGTCATTCTGACACTGGACAACCTGAAAGGAGGGTAAGGCGATGGACGTGGGGAGTGAGCGTGAAGGACTTGCCCGTGCAGCATTTGTGTCATCATAGTCGACGGGCTCTGCAGCGAGGTCGTCGAGGACATCGTCGTGGAGGTCGAGGAGATGTTGTACGGGGAAGGGAGTGGGTATATTTTTCTGGATGTCGGCCTCGTGTTCGACAAGGCTCGGACGTGGGCGAACGAGAGTGGCCATGGACCATTCAATTGTTCTCTCCCTTGAGGGCTAAATAACTTGCTTGACACGTGACAGCAGTGCAGGGTCAATATTCCTGTGCCTGGCAGGATGGCCAACGAGGGCAAGATTCACGCGAGCGTGGCGGTGGTGCTGGCTGGAAGCAGTGGGCAACCTCTTTGAGTCGATTGGAATGTCTCCTTCATACGACGAGCTGCACTAATAGATTCAGAATTGAAAACACTGTTCGTCCCAGTTTCATTCCCAGATATCGTTCACTTTCACAATCAATGTACCCCCTCCGATTTGAACTACATCGTCTCGCTATAACACAATGCAAAGGTGTTTGGCAACCTCCTCACGCCTCTTCTTAGTAGAGTGTTGGTCCTCGACCTCAGGCTAGAGCGGGTGGAGATTGAGAAAAGTACCCCAGAATTTATTACGTACATTATCGCTAAGGCCTGCTGGTTGTATCCTCACGCTAATGGGCTGCATTCAGACAGGTGATTTGTATACCATGGAGAGACCCACCCACCTCACTACTGCCTGTCTCCCCGAACCTATATAGCCAAACTAAAAAAAACCGACCACGAAAGAAGCACTTTGAACCCCAGAAGCCTTGAGCATGCCCGTCCGAGTCGTACTTTCCGGATATGGCATTCTCAAGAAGACCGACCATTTGGTTCTTGATGCATAGGAACCAAGCATCGAACGCACATTACCCTAGGGAGCCCATCGAGACCCCTCCAACGAAGAACTCCTGGCCTGTATTTACTGTACATCGACAGACATTGACGAAGAAGCCAAAACGAGGGGAATGAAGCCACTGAGGTCTGAAGAGGTTCGCTCCATAATTCCACTTGGCCCGGCGGATAGCTTCCACATGCAAAACCGAACTAATTGATTATGGCATTCAACGACCAGGCCCACATAGAATCGTCCCGTGTCCTTCAGGCTCTTGCGCGCTCTGCAGCGCGAATGCACCCTTGTAAAGTATCTTGTCGGCTTTGGAATTGACAACAGAGCAAGCGATCGAGCTTCTTATGCATCCTGTCCACTCGACATCCTACCAATCTCGTTCCTCGGCACCTAAAATGACTTTCACGCGTGGCTCCACAAAGGCATTTGCTACGCAAGCTTAAATGTGCGATATTTATAATAATTGACGCAAAAATATCGTTGACGCAAGTGGTATACAAGACTCGGAAGGCAGAGGTGCTGTATATTGGAATGATCTAGCTGATGATGCTCTCTACGCCAAATTACAGCCCATCTTTGCAAGCTGTTCGTGTTGCGTTTTCGCCTAGAATGCAGCAATTCATAGCTTCTCTTCGTCTGCACGATGTCACATTCCTCGCCCATGCTCAGGATCCAGCAGAACCTGGTCAGTGTGATATCCGTCTTGATCTGTTGCAGTCACGATCTTTCTTGCTTCTTAGCAGCCTGAACACTGACCGGAGGATTCCCGGTCAGATGAGTTGTCCCTGAAGGCGAGGGTGACACTGTGACTCGCCGGGCCGCGGCTCGGGTTGTAAGCTGCGCTTTGGGTTGGTCCCCTTCGTCACGGCTCCCGTCCGGCCTGCTTTGGTCTTTCCCTGTCGGTCCTCCCTGCACGATTCGGATCTTCCATACGCTCTGAAGGTCAGGCCTCTGCCCTTCTTGTTCTTGTTCTCGCAAACCTTCTGACCTCATCGCATTCCATCCACTTCGCGCGGTCGGAACCCTCGGGCCTGCCTTCCCACACAACCCGCTGAATCTAATACCAAGATTCGCGCAACGTCTTCACGATCCCCACATGTTTCTTCTCCTGCATGATCTCATAGAAGTTTCCCCTTTTGCATCTCTCTCACAATCATATCGTAGATAGTAGTTTACTCAATCCATTCTCTCGTGCCACACCACATGACATATTAGTTCTCCCCTCGCTGAGCAACCCACACATGAAGGGCATGGTATATGCTTTAATGTTCAAACTTTACCAGGTTTAGGATGGTGCATATACTATTTCAATCCAAAGTATGGACACGATCAACGGATAGCATTTATTCCAGGAGTATATAATCCTAACCCGTCGACACCAAAATTCCATCTTATGTTCCACGTGCTCATGCGGAGCACAGACTGAAGCAATAACCTATGCTGTTGGGTAGCGTCATATGCAGTAGTTTTGTCCACAATTGATTCACGAGAAGTTAGTAACCACTGCGAGCAAAGGGAGCAAAGTCAGATCGTATACTAGTTTAAAACAGATGGGCAGGATAATCAGGAACGTAGTTAAACAAAGACGATGCTTTGATTGACAACACACTCCGGTCTTCTCCAGATACCCAAAGTGCAAGTCTGACACAAGATTCAGTTACGGGCAACTCAAACTTGGATGCAGCCTAAAATCATGTTCAGAAAAAGTAACCCACAAGCGTTGAATGGAAATGAAATTAGTTACTTGTTTACAATCTCGTCTACATCCAGCTGGAATTTCCGCAACTGGGTAATCACCTCTAGCATCTGGGCCTCCGTGGTGGCTTGAAACTGCTCCATATTGTCGTTCAAGACCCGGAAATGAACCTCTTGTCGTTCAGATACATTTTGGATCGCTTCGAGCAGGACTTTAGATTCCTGCTGCATAGAAATGATCCGAGCATGGGCGAGCTGATCAATATTGATAGACAGCAAGATAGGGGCGATGATGTCCATGTTTAGGAGTGCAGTGGTGGTGGCAATGAAGAGAGATCTCTAGAGAAGCATCAAGTAATATAAGTTAGCTAGTGAAACACCACTCGCAAAATCTGCTCACTTACAACAGTGTTCGTGGTCAATGCGAGAATGCGTACCTTAGGAGCGATTACGACAACAGTTGACAACAAATTACGTACACTGGTAAGATTAATAGCATAAAGCGGAGGAAAGTGTCAAATTTGGTAGAGCTTTCGAGTCCCACAGTGGACCAACTCGGGGTACGACAACTCTCCCAAACCGACACCAAGCAAACCGAAGAGAACACCTAAGTATTAATGCGCATGGAAAACATGGATGTGTGTAATAGATCATTACTACTTACTAGTTGTAACGAGTAAACGAGTGATACAATCATACGAGGCACTACATTGTGATCCCAGACCTGC
>MU130977.1:1590-26077 GCA_015039435.1 Imleria badia
AGAAAAAGGAACAGTACCAGATGAATTGTGGATGGAGGCACTCAAGGGAGCAGCTGCCACTGCTTTTTTGGGTGCGCATCTTTTTTGCCCCGGTCTGATCACTGCTCACTTGCGCTCCTATTCTCTACTTCTCCGTTAGCTGGGTCTGAGACGGCGCGTGGACATGACATATTCACGATATTTCACATTAATGATAATGTATCAAAAAAGTCCCATTCCATCATGGCGACGTTCTTTCTCAAGATGGCGTTGAACCCAGGAGTGCAGGAGAAAGCCCAGGCGCAAATTGATGCTGTGGTGTGCAAGGACAGATTTCCGGCGGTGAACGATCGACCTCTGTTACCTTTCATAGATGCTATTTTCCGGGAAACGCTCAGATACAGCCCCATCACTCCTCTGTGTGAGCTACTCCGTCCGTTGTATACTTCTTATTGTTTATTGTCTCGAATCACACAGCGGTCCCCCATGCTGCTGTGGATGACGACGTGTATTCAGGATTCCACATTCCAAAGGGTAAATGCGTTGCATTCCTCTAAAGTCACCGAGCGTCTATTGATACCCGCTTTTCAGGTGCACTCCTCCTAGCTAACCTGTGGTCAGTGTGTTTTACATTCTTTCGAACCTGATATCCATGATCCGTTTCACCAGGGCGATGGCTCACGACGAATTCAGGTACCCCAACCCACATGCATTCATACCTGAGCGATTCCTCAACGACGACGGTTCCCTCAAACCCAACAACGTCGAGCACATTGCGTTTGGCTTCGGTCGACACATCTGTGTCGGGAGACACTTTGCCGACATGTCCGTGTGGTCTTTGATGGCCAAGGTGTTGGCCGTCTTCAAGATTTTGAAACCCCTGGACGAGAACGGGGCAGAAATCCCTCTCGAACCGAAATTTACGACAGGGATCGGCGTGTGAGTGGGCACGGATCGCTTTCGTTTGCGATCGGGCATGGTTATACAGGGTACTGATATCTGTAGCACAGACGTCCACTTCCGTTTCAATGCAGGATCCTGCCTCGAATTCCCGGGATGGACGCCAAGAGGCTCGAGGAGTTGATTGCTGCGAGCACTGCCTAGATCGTTTGCATTGCAAGTGGATTCATTAGTAAAATGACTAGGTTTTCGGATGGTTGCGTCGTGCTTGTCCAAGTCCGGGGAACGTTTGGACGAGAGCTTGAGGGTGCTTGTAAATATATTCGATTGTACAACCTATGATGTTCCCTCATTTCTTATTGTCATTTGGACTGAGTATTGTGTGACCTATTCTCATGCGGAGCTTTATTCGGCTCGTTATTTCGACAAGAAAAGCCCTTACGTGTATTTGACCCCGCATTTTCCTGCGTTGCTACTCATGAATGACGCCGCCGGAAGTCTGCGACTTTGACGAAGAAGGCTCTGATCATGAAAACCACACACACACACACACACACACACACACACACACCATCTTGGGAGCCCGGGCCTGATATATGATATCTCAAGTTTTCGTGAAAACCAGTTCCAGAGTTGTATTCAGAAGGGTATATACATAGCCATGTGTTGTGGCTACTATCAGATGGTCGTTTTCCGTTGTCTAACCTTTTGTCGGATATTCATTCGTTTCTCGTTCAGTGCGAGTTCGTACCTCGCGGTATGTGAATGGATGCTGAGAACCTACAATCCTTAACAGAGTCTGCGAACGTTGGATGAGAACATGGGGATACGGACCACCAAACTACGATAAGGACGAGTATAGGTGCGGAGCCTCGGCGAGTCCAGTGATTTTGGATCAATGTGCTTCACGTATTTTCTTCACAACGGGGAAAGGTCAACTCCAGCCTGAGGTCGAGGTGCAGTGCGAGCAAGATGATAGATAAAGCATAAACCGCTCTCATTTGAAACTCGCGGCTAACAGAGATAACTCACCTACAGCGCGAGGACATGTTCTAACTGCAGTTTTTGGGGCAGGAGCCTCGCCTGCGTACATACCTTGGACTAGCAGAGCCTTGCAAGATGCTTCACAGTTGACGGTATGGTAACGTGGCTTCGTCTGTGCGGACGGTATCCCGTGCCTTGTAGCGAATCGTAGGTTAGAGTGGAGTAAGTGCAGAATCGCTCGAATCGACCTGTCTGGTATAAAGCGGTGTCACCGTGCCGCCACCGTCGGACACGCGTCAGTTTATGTCTCAGTGATATGTGACATTACTCGATGCATTGCAGAGATAAAAAGTGACACCGATCCGATCTGACTCGGCAGAGTGCTGCTGGCACCAGGTAAGGAAAGTGCACTGGTGTCCCAGGATTGTTTACTTGGCGGGCTGCGTCCAGAAAATAACCATCGTCGCTGAGGAATTCCTCAGCACGGGGCACAGATGCGTGTTCGTGTGCCATGGCATACCATATGTAGTAGGACATCAAGAGCCTTCAAGAGGAGTCATATAAAGGCACGAACCAAAGGTTTGCTAGGGGCATACATAGCACCTGAAATCATATATCGATAGACGCTCGGTCTGAATCACTCAAGCGGCCGATGTGACCTGACTGAGTGCAAGCGCATCGTTACCAGTCTGACTCGAAGAGATTCGAACAAAGGGATGCGCCAGTGTCGAGTCCTCAGCTGAGAGCTGCAGCTGTTGCAGCGAGGACTCGGAAGGGGCCGCACCACCTTCGCTTAGTCATGCACGGACTGAAAGTCACGCGCGACTAGACCAACAAGGTCGTAATTTACGCAAGTTTCAAATTTGAGACATTCACCCCCTCTACCTTGACTGCCAACTGACGAAAGACTCCTTAAAATGGCGGAGTCCATGCTGCCTCCATCTGGCCGGCATAAAATGGAGGCATCAGCCGCCTATAGATGTTCTATCAACATTCGCTCCATGACTTCTTCGACCATTGCGTGCGCCGTTGCCTTCGGGTGCTTAGTGGTGATCTACGTCGGCAAACGATATCTCGGGAAGACGAAACCCACTTTCCCGTTGCCCCCCGGTCCTCCTGGGTTACCGTGGGTTGGAAATGTCATAGGAATCGACGCAAATGCGCCGTGGCTGACCTATCGCGATTGGGCGAAAACATACGGCAAGTCACCCCATGCCGAGACGATACTTTCGACTTACAAAGTTACCTGTGCAGGCGATATAGTTCACTCTCGTCTATTGGGCAAGGACATCATAATCATCAATTCGGAAAAGATCGCAAGGGATTTACTCGATAACCGATCTTCGAACAATTCAGACCGTCCTCACATGATTACCAATGAACTGTAAGTACCTCGACCTCATATTTGGCGGTGGATTCAGACTTGTTATCCTAGGTGTGGAATAGATTTCAATACTGCACTTCTGCCCTATGGTGATAGGTGGCGCCTCCAGAGACGGTTTTTTCACCAGACCCTTCGGCCGGACGCAATAGAAAGATTCCTACCCTTTCAACACCGCAAGGCATGCCAGCTCCTCCGACAGCTGTTCAATACACCATTACAATTCGATCAACATGTCTTCCAGTATGTATTCGAGGCTGAGTGCGGCGATAAACACGATTTAATATTACGTTTAGATACACTGCCACCATCGTTCTGAACAGCGCATATGATTACGATCCCCCACCTCATGACGACGAACTCATCAAGATTGCAGCAAAGGTGCAAGAAATTGCGATCTCGGTTGTGCGTCCTGACATCGCGATCATTGTTGCTACCTTCCCGATGCGTGAGTAAAATCCGTGCATGTCGTACTCTTCAGGATTTCAGTTTTCTCCCAGTGCTGAAGCTCCCGGCATGGTTCCCGGGCATGTCATTCAAAACTGAGATGGCGATGGCAAAGGATCTTACAAGACAATATGTCGAGACGGCATTCGAGTATTCTTTACAAAGAGTGGTGAGGTCCACAGACGTCATCCCATGTACGCATCCATTCAATATTCCGTACAGCGGGAATATCGCACTGCGCCATCTATGGTACATGATGCACTGCGAAACATGGAGGAAAAAGGGACGGCGCCAGATCAGTCGTGGATAGGGGTACTGAAGGAAGCATCTGCGACCGCTTTTTTGGGTATGCATTATCCGCCGGTTCGATCTCTACTCACACCTCTACTTTGTACTATCAGCGTCTGAGACGGTGCGTGGACATGATATATTCATGTGACGATTTTACATTAACGATGCTGTGTCGGAAAAATAGTCTCACTCGTCCCTGATGACGTTCTTTCTCATGATGGCGTTGAACCCAGAAGTGCAGGCGAAGGCCCAGACACAAATTGATGCTGTTGTGGGCAACGACAGATTACCGACAGTGGCCGATCGACCTATGTTGCCTTTCATAGATGCTATTCTTCGGGAAACGCTCAGATACAGTCCTGTCGCTCCTCTGTGTGAGTGATGCCGTCCATTGGTTAGGTACAGCAATTAATCTTGTTGACTCACTCAGCGATTCCATATTCTGCTGGGAACGACGACGTTTATGATGGATTCCACATTCCAAAGGGTGAATAATTGGTGATCTTCTTATTGAGCATCTAATGATATATTGTGTCAGGTGCTATCCTCATAACTAACTTGTGGTCAGCCTTTTACAGCCTTTCGAACCTGATTTAAATGATCCGTTTTGACAGGGCGATGGCGCACGACGAATCTAGGTACCCCAACCCACACACATTTATTCCCGAGCGATTCCTCAACGAAGACGGTTCGCTGAACCCTGACGACGTCGAACACATCGCGTATGGCTTTGGCCGACGCATCTGTGCCGGGAGGCACTTTGCTAACTCGTTCGTGTGGACGTTGATCGCCAGAGTGTTGGCCGTCTTCAAGATCTTGAAACCCCTAGACGAGAACGGGGTAGAAATTTCTCTCGAACCGAAATTTAGCAGCGGGCTCGCCACGTGAGTGGGCGGATCTTTTCGCTTGCGATCAGACATGGCATTGGTTCTGTACACAGACGTCCGCTTCCGTTTCAATGCAGGATCGTGCCTCGAATGCCAGGGATGGACGCCGAAAAGCTGGAAGAGTTGATTGCTGCGAGCACTGCCTAGACTGCTTGCAGCCAGTGGTTCCAGTGTCATTTGGGTGCTCGGATGGTTGCGTTGTGCGCAAAACGTTTGGGTGAGAGTTTGGTGGTGACTACCTGCCAGTCTGTACTAGTAGATACGAATTGTACGACCTATAATGTTAATCATGCCTCAAATTGTTTTTTCTGTTCAATGTATGTATCCTCACTTGCGTTTTGGTACCCTTGAGGTACTCACGGATTCGATGATCCGAGTTGATGAATACACGCACACGAATAACATGTCCTCGATACAGCACGTCGTCCACATTACAACGATGTAACCTCTGCGGCAGAGTACTAGTACATAGGGAGATGGCTCCGAAGTGACTCAGACCACGCAATGATTGATAGTCAAGTCAGGCTCTAAGATCAGCTCGGTAGATTCCCATCGTCCGTCCAGCACCCTGCCTCCTAGTAGCGATCCTCGTCGCCGACAGGTCCCATCGACTCCCGAGAATATGAATCACCGATCATCCATCACGCCGCCGCCTCCCACATCCGCCTCCTCCCTCCCCTTCAACTTGTATTCATACCGCGCCAACAACAACCTCTCCACCCACCCACCTTTCGGAAACGCTTTGTCCCACTGATTATGCAAATGCACCGAAAACACCTTGCCCAACGTCTGATCCAACCCCCCACCCACTTCCAACCCCAACCCCTTCGTCCACGATCCGCTCGCTCTGTCCGGCGCAAACGGATCCGGAAGACGATTATCTAGACGACACGCACGCGCGTCGCTAAAGCAAAAGGGGAGAATCTTGAAGGGCGGAACGTGTGCCACCAAGAGTCGACGCCAGAGTTTGAGGTAGAGGAGCGCGCCCCAGTCGGTGGAATCAGGACGGGGAGGGGACGACGTGGCCATGATGTGAAAGGCTTCGCAGAGGTAGGGCGAGTGTTTGTGAAAGTGCATCAGGGCGCCGTTGAGCGCCAAGTAGAGTTTGTCTACGTGAAAAAACGGACGGCGCAGTCAGCTCAACTGCCCGGCAAAGGTTGTAGGATGGACAAGGGACGTACCGTAGCAATCCCATTGGGTCACGAATTCGTGTTCGAGGAGGGGTGCGAGGTCCCGGGTGAGGAGGGAGTCCATGTCGATCCATACACCGCCATACGTCCACACGACCAACAACCTCACGAGATCCCCGTCTATCCACGCCTTTTTATCATTCACATTCAACAAGCTCGTTCCATCGAGCGGCGTTCCCCGCGCCAATTCCCGGATATCCGCCACGCGCAACTCGAACGCGTCTGGGTACCGCGCGAGGTACTCTCGGAGGATGGGATACACGTGCAGGTCCCCGTTGGACCACATGATCAAACGGGCAGTATCGATGTTTTGGGTCGCGAAAAAGGATTTGAGCATGTATTCCTGTCGTTCGCCAAACGGTGCGAGGTCGACGCGCCAATAGGTGTGGTAGTGGACGCGTTCGTCAGGGGGGACGAACGTGGGGTCGTGCGATGGGTGGGGTGTCTGGATGGTCGCTGCAAAGTCGTAGCAGTCCATGTCGAATCGCATGGGTACGCCAGCGTGAACCTCGGTGCATTTAGGACCGTAGAGGTACTTGGAGACGTTGTAGTGGGGACTGACGCGGTCGGGGTTGAAGCATCCCAAGAGAGGCTCGACGGGCATGATTTCGCGCTGTATCCATTCGCGGGAATAGAATGCGAGTTCGATGTGGGGTTCGTAGAAGAAAAGACCGCTGAGAACGGCGATGGCGAGAAGTGGGACGATGACTTTGAGCGCGGTGAAACATGTCCGTGGGCGTATCCACGACGTGGACAAGCTGGACTTGTGGGACGAGCGGCGACGTGGCGAACGAGAACGAGACCGAGAGCGGGGTGAATCCGAGACCGAGTGCAACGGCAGCCGCTCGTAGGCTGCGTTGGACATGACAGGCGCAAGTTGGGCGGAGCTAGCAAAACCTTGTGTCACAACTGACTTGTCCCGAAGTACACTGGGTCTATAAATTAATTCTAAAGGATTACGCCCAACAACCAGGTTGGGTACTCTACAGTCTACGATCGAATAAATTACCTATGAGATACACAACATTAGGGCTACATTGACGAAGACGAAGAATGGGGCGACATCGCGGATGGGGATGTTTCAAAATTAAAAATAGTTAGACCAGTCCTCGTCACATTCTTGAGCATTGGCCTGGCTGAAAGCAGAGTCCGTATTGAACATCAAGTCTTGCTGTTGTTCGTGGGACTGGGGAATATAGTAGGCTGATTGTGGATCAAACTCGGCAGCAGACTGCCAACTTTGGGGCCAGTGAGATGATTCGGCAAAATGACCTAAATACGATGAGTACATCGATCGCAGGTTATCGGACCAACCTACCCATGTGAGCTGATGTTGTGCCTTCGGCAGTGAGCGCGTGCGGTGCATACTGCGAAGGATGAACAGCCTGGGCTTCCTTCAGCTTCCTGATCTCCGAAGCGGCCAAGAGAAGATCAATAGCTTGTGTGCAAGCAGAATCGAGATCCGTTAGCAACCCGTCCTCGGAGCAACATCCAAATCACACACCTTTCCGCAGGATCTCTTGCCGTGTCTGTAGCTCTTCTCCCGTAAGCTCGTTGATGACGTCTCGGAGGGTATTGAAGCATTCGCACTCCTTTTCGCGATACTGCCTCTGCAGGATGACTTTGTTGTGTCGCGGCATGGATGAGGGTGGACTGGATGAAATACCAGCGCGGTACCCAGATGAGGAGGAATCCATGGGAGCCGTCGCCTCTAAATTTAATCCATCAGCCCAGACCATTATGGGGATTAAATATGCTCTCGGCGTCTCTTGAGTGAATTGAGACGTCCCTGAACGTAGAAAAAACAACCATGCACCGCCCATGTGTATATCTAAAACTGTAGGCAACTTGTAGAGGCATCCGGGTACGCCCATTGTCTTTGCTCTCGGACTCCGTTGATATGAATCATACGATGACTGAGCTTCGTTCGCCGTCCGTTTGAGTTAAAAACAAACAAAAAAATTATTGTCCAGCTCAGACTGAGCAGATTTCGGAGACGAGACCGAATCGTCAACTGTGCATGAATATGAGATCATTCCAGTTGGCAGAAAACAGTTAGGCGCTTGCAGGACGTAAGCGAAAATGTCAGTCAGGGCTGCCGCCATCGGCTGGTTATTCCGACTTTCTAGAAACATCCAACTCATAAGTACTTAGTAGGTGTCCAAAAAACAGGCAAGAAAAAAGAACTTGGATACCGGTCCGATCGAAGATCCTACCCAGCCTCGAGTCTAGATGCTCATTCTGAGTCAAGTTTGGACACATACATAATTCGGTGCGTTGAGGCATTATTGCGCGTCCACGTCCACATGGATCATGGTTGCCTCGACTCATTCCGAAAAATTAACCCGTTTCTTTCCGATATCACGGGGAAATGTTCGCCGTTTAATAGCTGGCAAGCTGTCAAACTTTATCCAGCACGTTTTTCTACAAAGAATAAGTACGCCGGACTGTGGTGAGTCCATGCGATACTGGGGTGCCTCGTACCTCTCGGAGTTCCTGTGGGCTATGGCTGGTTACTAGGTGACAAGGTGCATGAGTTCGGCTTACCATCATCATGAGCGTTTACCGCGTCATGGTACATCCACAGTGGTGTATATGGGCGCTTGGCCGGGCGTTTTTTGCATACAAAGTTCTTTTCTGTACAGGTGTGAGGCACGTCAGGGTTTGGGTTTTGATTCCGGTGCATGTCACGCAGTCCGGTGGACGTGGAGCCGTGAACGTATATGCACAGGTTCACTGACGACAGCATTTGTCAGGAACCGACCTGGGGTCACCGACTCACCTTCGTCATGCTGAACGTTTAAACGACTGTCATGCCGGCTCCTGAGAAGGCTTTTCAGATGGAGCCTTGGCTAGTACAGTAGTACGGACCCTTTAAAAGTGCTCGACCTTATCTCCAGTCGCATTTGCGATCGACTCTTGTTTTTGCTTCTCGTGTGACTCGGATACCTCACCGACTACGATTAACATCTGTATTTGTCACTCGACGATTGCATTGAACATTTCAAGTACAACAAGCTGGCCATGTCTCTTTCCGCCACTGAGGTCCACATGGCATGAGGTGATATGTTTCTCAAACTCTTTGTGCGCCTTCACTGGCCAGCTATATCAGTTGATCTACATCGATGGACAGCATCGCTGGTTTGTAATGCCACTTCATTTCTCACGTGGCACTACAAGTATTTACTCACTTCGACAATCGACGAGTCGCGAGGTCAACGAAAACCGCTCGCATCAAGTACGGATCAGCGCCCAATGGCATGGTGACCATCATCGGCCGAAGAACAAAAGTGGCGCCAGAATATTCACGATGACGATGACTCGGGACAATCTTTGCTGACCGTTCTTGTTCCGTTCGCATTGACACGGACGGTGCCAAGCACGGTTCCATCTTATCTGATATCCTTGGTGGATGTTGAACATTTTTCAATAAATGAACGAACTTGGTCTTGCTCCCATCGGCACAAGCTGTGCACAAGTGGGAGTCGACTGTGACTCCCATTTGACGAAGACGAAAAAATTTAATAGAGGTATCAGGGTATGCTTCATTGTCGCAGGAAAATGTCAATGCAAATTGTCCTGCGTCACAAAGTGCAAGCAGAGTTTATGAGAGACGTGGATCTTTCAACAAGATCATGTATCATGACAAACTTAGTCACAGACCACATTGTAAGAACATCCATCGTGAAGGCCATAATGTCATGGGATGGCACTCCTCGACAAATTGTCGGGCCCCACTGGAAAGAACAAAATGGAGTGTGAATGTACAACAGCATTGGTTACCCCAGATATCGGGAAGTGACATGTCAGTCGATGGCGGCCACCCGCACCGTCTGCCACTGGCAAGGGATCAAAAGTAGTTTGCAACACGATTTCCCAGCATGACGGCGATGCCTGTCATTACGAGACTTGGTGAGCGGGTAATCTAACCTACTGGAGACTGGAGTGCTTGCTTGAACGACGGTCGGAACTTGCAGCGTGACACGCCTTCGCGATTTTCATCGGGTCACGCTGTTGCCGAAGCCTGCTTGCAGTAGCCTTGCCCTTGCCCTTGCCCTTGCCCTTGCCCTTGCCAAACCAACGCTGCGGTGGTCGTGACGAAGAAGGCATATCGACATGGATATTCTGCAAACAATACATGATCAGTTGGACGAATTTCTCGGAAAGGTGCGCTGGTCACGTACGATGGCGCAATCGTGTCTCAT
This sequence comes from Imleria badia, assembly GCA_015039435.1. Classification (NCBI taxonomy): domain Eukaryota; kingdom Fungi; phylum Basidiomycota; class Agaricomycetes; order Boletales; family Boletaceae; genus Imleria; species Imleria badia. The sequence continues at coordinate 11,855 of MU130977.1, forward strand.
GCCTCTCCGTGTAACAGACATCCCCTTTCGTCAGTCACCAAGTCTTTCTCTCTCAAACTCTGTTCACAACGGCCTTGCTTTCAGGACCTCGACACCCCGTTTTCACAATTTAGTGCCGTTAATGTCGTCCCAGGTCCTCAAGACATCCCGCTTATCGATGCCATCATCTCGCAGCGACACGCACACATTTCCACGCTGGCGTCACAGATGGCGAGCGTAGACGGTGCTATTCGGAAGCTCGGTGCGATCCAGACCAAGCTCGAGAAAAACAGCTCCCATGTGCGCGGGTCGTTGCTCACTCACCAGGCGCTTATTTCGCCTGCTCGTCGGATCCCCCCAGAGGTCCTCAGCGAGGCCTTCTACCACTGCTTGCCCAAAACACCTTATGTCACCCCAAGGGACGTTGAGGCTCCCATGGTGCTCACCCGGGTATGCCGTCATTGGCGTGCCGTGGCAATGTCCACCCCCCGCCTCTGGTCCTCTCTCTCCATCCATCTTCAGAAAATTGCCTGTGAGGCGTATCGTCGCGGGTGCGAGTCCTGGCTCGCCAGGGCCAAGAGCGTCCCGTTGGCCATTCGAGTCCTGAATGACGTCAACATGTTCGGTGCGGACCCGACGCTCCTTGAGTCTGTGGTACTCTGGCTCCGACCGCTCATCAGCCAGAGCACGGATCTCTGGTGGCACGGTCCCTCATTGCCAACCCTCTTCGTCCCAATGCCCGACACCGATCTCCCCATCCAACATCTCCGCATCACCTCCCACCGCGACACACCCGCCATCCACTTCCCCGGCCCTGCCCGACGCCTCCGTACTGTTTCCCTCCAGTGCCTCAACTACGACTTGCAGTCCCTCGATGGGATCCACCTCCCCTGGGACAACCTGCTCGAGCTCAACATGCACTTTGCCCTGTTCAGCAGCGCCCTCTTCGTCCAGCTCCTCACCCGCTGCGGAGACCTCCGCACCCTCTTCGTCTCCTGTCTCTCCGCAGACGAAGACCAGCGTGCCGTCTTGCGCGCGCTCCCACCGGGGTCGATCACGCACCCTCGGCTGCGCCGCATCGAAATCAAGGTGATCCGGGCCGGGCTCGAAGCTATCTTTAGCGCGCTCACGTTGCCCGCGCTCGAGGACCTCGACGTGTGCTTTTGTTACCGAGAGCGCGACGCATGGCCGCATGCGGCGTTTATGGATATGCTTGCACGGTCGCGGTGTGCGTTGAAGCGGTTGACGGTGCGCTCCAACAAGAGCGCGCTGCCGTATTTCGGAGAGTACATGGAAACGATGCCGGGGTTGGCTATTTATACGTCTACGCCTGACCCGTTGTCGCGATGATTCTTTTTCCGCGGGGTGTCTTATCGTGCTCTACAACCCCAACTCTATGATACCTCATGAACGCTGTGATACCTGTTATCTCGCTCACTCAAGTTTCGGACTTTGGTCTTCAACGGCCGTTGTTTTTCTTGTTACCCTGGTACCCATCCGTAGGATGTATGTATTGTAGTTTTACATTATTCATTGCCTTCTCCTCAAACTAGCTCACCTCAATCGTACATATCTCTGAACCAAGAACATCACAGACAAAAGGCATACGGAGAACGAAAAAAAGGCATCAAGCAGTGCTGGCAGCGATCAACCGCTCCAGAGTCTCAGCGTTCATCCCCGGAACCCTCGGCACGATCCTGCACCGAAACGGAAGCGGATGGCTGCGCAAAGCTGCCACCATCAGCATCACCTCCGGCGTCATAAAACGGCGTCTACTCACATCGAATTCCCAGTCGAAAACAACGGCTCCACAGGGACCTCGACCCCATTCTCACCCAGAGGTTTCAAGATCTTGAACACGGCCAACACCTTGACCATGACCGACCACACGGACGTGTCTGCAAAGTGCCGCCCGACGCAGATGCGTCGACCAAGCCCATATGCAATATGTTCGACGTCGTCGGATATGAGGGACCCGTCGTCGTTGAGGAATCGTTCGGGTATGAACGCGTGCGGGTCTGGGTACCTAGATTTGTCGTGCGCCATCGCCCTGCCCAAACGGACGATCGATATCAGATTCGAAAGCATGTCGAACTCACTGACCACAAGTTCGCTATGAGGATAGCGCCTGAAAAGCGGGCATCAACAGACTCTCGCTTGGTCGCTCGAGGGGAAGACTGTCGAATACTCACCCTTTGGAATGTGGAATCTTCAATCCACCGTACATGTCGTCGTCCACAGCAGCATGTGGAAGCGCTGGTTGATGCAAAGGGGTAAGGGGTGATAAAAGGCACGGGCACTGCATCACTCACATAGAGGCGCGATGGGATTGTATCGGAGCGTTTCCCTGAAAATGGCATTGACAAAAGGCAATAAAGGTCGATCGACCATTGTCGGCACCGGTTCTTGCTCACTACAGTATTGCGCTTTTTCCTGCGCGCCTTGGTTCATCACCATCATCAAAAAGAAGGTCATCAGGACTAAGTCGGACTGTTTTATAAAGTATTATTGATCATGATTGCCATGAATACTAGGATACGGACCGTCTCGGATGCAGCTAACACGATAGATGACATGCATAAGACAAGGGTTTCGCGAGGAAACTGAGCAACGTACCTAAAAACACACTCCCAGCTGCTTCCTTGAGCCCCACCATCCACGACTCTTCGGGGGACGTCCCCTTCTCTTCCATCTCTCGCAATGCATCGTGGACCATCGACGGTGCGACGCTCCCGCTCGACTAGCACATGCCATCTTTCAACGTGCGCACATGATCAGTGATCGAAAGGAGAGCATTACCGCCTTTTGAAGAGAGTACTCAAACTGCCGTTGCAGATATTCCCTTGAAAGCTCGCGTGCGGTCGCCATCTCCCTCTTGAACGACATCCCGGGGAACCACGACGGGTGATACAGGACTTGAAAACAGGCTTGTCTCATTATTGAACGTGAAACGTTCAATGGACTCACACCAGGGAAAGGCGCCCAACGTCAAGGTAACGTCAGGGCGTATCACAGGCACGACAATGCTCAACATGTTTGCCACGATGTCGACGAGTTCGTCCTTGCGGGATGCGGGGTCATAGTCGTACGTGCTGTTCATGATGATCGCCGCGGTGTATCTCCAGGGAGAGTTCAGCTAGATCAATCGCATCTACTCACGTACACTTACTCGAACACCTGAACATCAAGTTGTTCGGGGGCATTGAGCAACCGGCGGAGGAGTTTACACGCCTTGCGGTGCTGAGAGGGCAGAAATCTGTATACTGCTTCGAGGCGAAATGTCTGGTGGAAAAAGCGCCTATGCGAGCGCCATCGATCGCCGTATGGCAAAGGCACGGAAAGGAATCCCAAACCACACATAGAGCAAAGAAATAAGATGAGCAGCATGACAACAAGACAAAAAAGACCCCACATGTCGCGGGTGATGAGGTACGGACGGTCCGAATAATTCTTGGACCGGTTCTCGAGCAGATCTTTGGCGATCTTTTCCGAACTGAGGATAATGATGTCTTTTCCCAACAACCGAGAATAGACCAAGCTGCGTATACTCGGGACGTCGGCTCGCGTCGTGGACTTTGGAGCTGAGCGCGTTTTAACCTACCTGGCATATGTAATCCATGGAGAACCGGCGTCGATTCCGGTCACAGTCCCAACCCATGGTAACCCTGGAGGTCCGGGGAGTAATGGGTAGGAACGTCGGCGCCCAAGAGCGCGTCGTCCGATATATAGGACCACGACACTCCCAAGAACTAAAGCGCCCGTTGTCGTCCAGTCAAACATTGCGCGGGAGGCGGAGAGTGATAGCAGACCTACAGATAAGGCGTCATATGTATATATAGCATGTCAATGTGAGTTTTAAGCCTATTCTAGATGCAATGTTCTTCTTCGCATGCGGTCATTGTTACATCGAAATGCACAGTGATAATGGTTTCATTTATCAGCAATTACCTGAGTACTGTGGAGCCTTGGATGATAACGAAGGCAACGAACAGCCAAGAACATGGGAGACCGTGGTTGACAGAAGTTACCAGGACTGGAGGTAGATTTGTAGAGGCACTGTCTTGAATTAACGCATATATAAACCTATTTTCAGTTGAAACTTTCAGATGAACCAATTAGCAGCATGACTTACATTCCCTCGACTAAATCAAGTTACCGCGGTCGACTCGGGACCTGGTCGAGTTGGACATGCACTTCGCCTTTCCAGTGCCCAGCAGGACTTGGTCAACACCCTTCAAGTCGGCTGCACCGCATCAACCCGTAACTTTCGGTTGAAGAGTCTCTCGGACACCGCGGACCCGGGCGGCGCTTGAAGAACTTTCGGCGTTTTTGCCATTAAGTGGTATCGCGCCGGCGGCGAAGTGAGGCCGCACTGGAGGCAGGACCTTCGTTTACGCTATATGGAGATAATCGGGCCCGTTCGCGGTGTGTTCAAGTTGAAGTTGGCCGCATCGAAAAAGATGGTTACAGTGTGTTTGAGTACGAGCAAGAGGAGTCCTGCCCGAGTTTGGAAATGTGGTCTCGGCAAAGGTGTTGAAAGGTCGCACCAGCTGCGGTCGTTCTTCTAAGTTCTGTCGCTCGTCCTCCGCCGGCGTGACGGTCCTCGAGCCAGTGTGTCGCCGGAGTCCTAATCATCACGTGTAAAATGTACTGATGTGTTCGACAGAAATCCATTTGGCTTCTCTCACTGGACCAAAGCAACGCATCGAATGATGATTCAATATATACATGTACATTTCTCTGGATAAATCAGAACGACTCGATGGGCAAACTTGAATACAAAATTGAGTCCAAGAAAAGAAAGAACAAGAAAAAGTTCTCAAGGAGTACTATCAGCGATCAACTCCTCCAGTTTCTCAGCGTCCATCCCTGGAAACCTGGGAACGAACCTGCACTTGAATGGAAGCGGATGTCTGTGCAAAGAATCAGCATCATTTATAGAGTCAGTTGTACTGTCGTGCCATCACTCACACTGTGTTCACGCCCGCAAACTTTGGTTCCACCGGGATCTCCACACCATCCTCGTCCAGGGGTCTCAAGATCTTGAACACCGCCAACACCTTGGCCATGACAGACCATACGGACGTATCTGCATAGTACCTTCCGACACACATGCGTCGACCGAATCCAAACGCGATGTGTTCGACGGAGTTGGGTTTGAGCGACCCGTCGCCATTGAGGAATCGCTCGGGTATGAACGCGTGCGGGTCTGGATACCTAGATTCGTCGCGTGCCATCGCCCTGGTTAAAACGGATCATCGATATCAGCTTCGAAAGCATTTAGAACACACTGACCACAGGTTCGCAATGAGGATAGCACCTGAAAGTGGGTATCAATAGACGCTCTGTCGCTCAGGGGGAGTGTCCAATACTTACCCTTTGGAATGTGGAATCCTTCATACATGTCGTCGTCCACAGCAGCATGGGGAACGGCTGGGTGATTCAAGAAGGATCAAGTTACAGTAACTAACATAGGCACGGAATCACTCACAGATAGGAACGATGGGGCTGTATCTGAGCATTTCCCGGAAAATAGCATCTACGTAGGGCAATGAAGGTCGGTCATCCATTGTCGGTAATCTGTCATTGGCCACTACAGCATCGATTTCTGCTTGTGCCTTTGCCTGCACTTCTTGGTGCACCACCATCATAAGAAAGAACGTCATCAGGGCCGCAGTGGACTATTCTATAATGTTAGTGATAATGGTTAGCATGAACACATCGCGTCACGTACAGTCTCTGCTGCAGCTGACACGTTAGACAGCACGTATCAGTAAAGATTCTCGCCAGAGATCTGACCAACGTACCCAAAAACGCGGTGCCAGATGCTTCTTTGAGGGCATCCATCCACGATTGTTCAGGCGACGTTTCTTTCTCTTCCATCTCTCGCAATGCATAGTGTACCATCGACGATGCAACGGTAGTGCTCGGCTAGGATACCTAATTTTTCAACGTGCGCACGAGTTGAGAATCGAAATGGACATTACCATCTTTTGAAGAGCATACTCAAACGGTCGTTGAAGATACTGTTTCGAATACTCGCGTGCGATCGCCATTTCCTTCTTGAATGACATGCCGGGAAACCATGACGGAAGATGGAGTACTTGAAACAAACTCTCCTCGTCAACAAACATGAAAAAGCAAATGCAATAGACTCACACCACGGAAAGGCGCCAACCACAACGGCAACGTCGGGACGTAGAACAGGCACGATAATATTCAATACTGCCGCCACGATGTCGAGGAGCTCGTCCTTGCGGGATGTTGGGTCATAGTCGTAAGTGCTATTCATGATGATCGCGGCGGTGTATCTCGAGGGTGACTTGAGTTGGACGTATTACCACATTGGCACTTGCATACTTACTCGAAAATATGATCATCAAGTTGTTCGGGAGCATTAAACAACCGGCGGAGGAGATGACACGTCTTGCGGTGTTGGGACGGGAGAAATCTGTGTATCGCATCGGGGCGAAACGTCTGGTGGAAAAAGCGCCGATGCAAACGCCATCTATCTCCGTATGGCAAAAACACGGAATTGAAATCCAATCCACACCTGGTGTAGTAAAATGAGATTAGCACCATGATACGAAACAAAGAGCCAACAAATCGCAGGTGATGAGGTATGGACGGTCTGAGCAGTTTTTGGACCGGTTTTCGAGTAGATCCTTTGCAGTCTTTTCCGAATTAAGGATGATGATATGCCTTCCGAAGAGTCGAGTATACACTATGTCGCCTGAAAGGATATCCGCTTGAATAGAGGACGTAGATCTGAACATGGTCAAACCTACCATATGTCTTTGCCCATTCAGTATAAGTTATCCACGGAGTGGTTGTGTTAACTCCGATGACATTCCCAACCCATGGAATCCCAGGAGGTCCGGGAGGCAATGTGTAAGAGCTTCTACTCCCGAGAGCTCGTCGTCCAAGGTATAGAGCCACAACGCTCCCAAGAACTAAAGCACCCACAGTGGTCCAGTCAGACATCGTGTCGGAGGCGAACAACGATGGCTGACCTCAGGCTCGGATTAAGTTGTATTTATATTTTGTGTGTCACTATGGGTAAACCCATTCTGGGCGGTATTAACGTGAGCAGCGGGATTGTGCATTTATCGATAAGAGCCACAAGGGACTGTGGGATGTCGAACGATATAGCAAGGGAACGACCATCTGAATTTCTGAAACATGGAAGATAGTGAGTGGTTAATAGAACTCGCCAAGGAAATTGGTATCATTCCTCGGATTGCGGATGGAACCTCGGACCAGGACTTACTGTCCCTTGACCACATCACGTCACACCGAGGCATTCGCCAGAATGGGGTGACGGGGCCCCTTAGAGTTGGCACGGAAAATTGGACTGAGAATGATAGCTACGAGTCCAGGACAACTTGGTCGAGTTGGACACACCCGTGGTCAGGTTTTGAAAGCAATAACCGTGTGAATTGCAAGGTCTTGACACCTGCCTGAATGGGTAAGTACCGTATATCCCTTACCTTCTGGTTGGCACCTACCCACTTGTTGGCGGTCACGTTTGTCATGAGTTGTCACGGATCATCACAGTACCAGATTCAAACCCTGGCTACAGCGTGCGCCACTGTGTTTGGCGTAGTGCTGCCGCGCGGTGAGGTCGAGGTGAGGTCGAGGTAACGTCGGAGTTTCACCTCAGGATTTCGAGGTAAGGTGACGGCCACATGTAAGCAACCCGACCGCCGCGCTGAGCCGTTACACCAAAAGGTGGATATACTGAATGGATACCATTCAGTATCGGACGCGGTATATGTACTAGTTACGGGAACCAGGTAAGCCAGCATGCTTACACCACACAAGGTAGGTCGAGGTAGTCCACCCAAAAAAGATGAAATCACGCTGCTAAGATGTGATATCGTCGGCTCGATTACAGTTGACAAGTACAGATAAATGGAGTGGGTAAAGTAGTAAAAAAAGCATCTATCTCGAATTCAAGTTCTGATTGAAGCATTCCTTGCTCTGTATCACACCATTGGTCTTGGAATGAAAGCCGCTCGTTGCGAAATAAAAATTGATACTTGAAATACTTCAGGCATCTTCAGCGACAAGCTATTCCTCCGTGCTGTGTCGGTGTCTTTCCCAAACGAAAAGACACGCTCGCATGGTATTGAGGATGCCTGGACCGGAAGGACATCAAGGGCGACATGATAGAGAAGTGCGAAAGTACTTATTTCCTAAAAGCTGTCAGACACAATTACGAGCAAGAAAACTAACCTGCCAAAAGCAGAGGATGTCAAAAACCACTAATGCAGACCCAGTGATAACCGTACTTCTCGAGCTCCGAATCAACGGCAAGCAGATCGCGCTCAAGTTGGCGTCGTGCAGCCGTGGCCCCTTCCTTGGGAGTGGGTGTCAAAGGCCCGGGTGAGGATGTTGGAAGACTTGCTGATGAAGGCGAGCGCAAGAGTCGCTCGAGCGCTGACAATCCACTGTTCTGTGTTCGAGGAGCCTGTGATACCGTTGGGCGGGCCAGAGGGAAGTCAGTAACTTGGACGGTTGGGGGGACGGAAGTGGCCTGCGATGACGTCGCATCGCTGGCAGCCTGGAGGTTGTAGTCATTGTTGTTTGCATGAAAGGGTTCATTAGGTCACTTCGCGGATTCCCGGATTCGATTCCGTCTGACCGACTCGTGTCTTTATGTCGTACGCTACTAGTATGTGTTCGACAGAGTCGGGTTTGGGCGAACCATCGTCATTGAGGAATCGCTCGGGCATGAACGTGTGTGAATTTGGATACTTGAATTCGTCGTGTGCTATCGCCCTATAACAACAGGTCATCAAGATCTGTTTCGCAAAAATGCGGAGCAGACTGACCACAGGTGAATTCGATGAGAATAGCACCTGCAAGGGGTATCAATACACAATCTACCACGAAAGGAAATTACTTGATATTCACCCTTTGGAATGTGGAATCCTTCATACACGTCGTCTTCTACAATTCGCCAGGGACGGTGTACATCATGGGGCGGAGACGGCCCTTGGACCTGGCTAATCAAACGTCCGTACAAGCACCCGAATGGAACATAAATTAATAATATAATAGACTGAGAACAGAACGCGGTCCTTGGACGAGCTGGATATGAACTTGGCCGTGCTCAGCAGTACTACCTTGAAGTTCATCTTCCGAGTCAAAGTGAAACTTGAATTGACCATGTTGAAAGTTGAACTTGGTACCTTGCTTAGTCACTCCTAGTGTAATGCTCTCACTCGATCGATCACATTCAGTGTTTTTGCAGATGCGGCGGCCAGGCACTTACTGATTCATTGAACGGCGGCGACTTCATAGGATAGGGAGTGGCAATGCGGTCGTTGAACGTTTCAACCCGAAGAACACGGTGCCGAATATCGGAAGCGGTCCCGAGACTGGCTGCATTTCAAAGACGCCTGCACCTGAGGACGAGGCATCGGAGGAGGAGATGGTAGATGCCAGCAAAGGCACGGGCCGTCCCGACTAGTCTGGTGACCAGAGTGTGTCACTGTACCAACGGCCTTCCGGATGGTCTATGAGGCTAGACTGGGCTGGTTACCAGGCTAAGGGCGACCACTCGTCGGGGCATTGACCCTCACTTTCGTCCGAGTCTCTGCCATCCCAGCCCACGTCTAGGTGGGGAGGTTCAAATGATTAGTGATTAGCCCGTTCTCATAATCGGATTGGCCGAACACCCAGTAGCTCCAACGATCCTTCAAACTTCAAGTTCAAGGTCACCTCGTCGTTGTCCTGGTTACTTACTCATCACATAACGACCTCTACAGTCGTGCTTCGCCACTTGATGTTCACCAAGCATCCTTCTCAAGCCAGACGCATCCAACAATGTATACTTACTAATTGTGATACATATCTACTAATCTCCGAGCGAAGAACTCGATGGACAACGACGAATTCCTGCGAAAATGAATGGCGTCAAGCATGGCTCGCAGCAATCAACTGCTCCAATTTCTCAGCGTCCATCCCCGGAAATCTGGGAACGATCCTGTACTTGAATGGAAGTGGACGTCTGCGCAAGGAATCAGAACCACGGCCGGGATCAAACATACGAATGATGTTGTCGTGCATCACTCACACTGTATTCACGCCAGAAAACCTCGGTTCCACTGGGATCTCCACACCGTTTTCGTCCAATGGCCTTAAGATCTTGAACGCGGCCAATACCTTGGCCATGACCGACCACACGGACGTGTCTGCAAAGTGTCTCCCGACACACATCCGTCGACCAAATCCATACGCGATATGTTCGATGCCATTGGGTTTGAGCGACCCGTCGTCATTGAGGAATCGCTCGGGTATGAACGCGTGTGGATTGGGATACTTGGATTCATCGTGTGCCATCGCCCTGGAAAAAAAGGTCATCAAGATATATTTTGGAAGAATGTAGATCACACTGACCACAGGTTCGATATGAGAATAGCACCTGCAAAAGGGTAAACACTCAGGTACTCAAAGAAATTGCCTGGAAATCACCTTTTGGAATGTGGAATCCTTCATACACGTCGTCCTCCACAGCGGCATGGGGAAGCGCTGGGTGATTCGAGATGATTAAAGGAACTAACCAAGGTACGGAATTACTCACAAAGAGGAAGGATTGGACTGTATCTGAGCATTTCCCGGAGAACAGCATCGAGGAAGGGCAATGAAGGTCGATCGTCCATTGTCGGCAACCTATCCTTGCCCACCACAGAATCAATTTCTGCTTGGACTTTCTGCTGGACCTCTTGGTGCACTACCATCATAAGAAAGAACGTCATCAGTGCCGCGGTCGACTATTTTATATTGTTAGTGGTCATGATTAGCATGTAATGCATGGTGTTACGTACAGTCTCTGCTCCGGCTGACCAGTCGGATAGCACGCATCAGTAAAGATTCTCGTACAGCATCTGATCAGCGTACCCAAAAACGCGGTCCCAGATGCCCCCTTGAGGTCATCCATCCATGACTGTTCAGGGGATGTTCCTTTCTCCTCCATCTCTTGCAGTGCATCGTGTACCATAGACGGCGCGACGCTACTGCTCGGCTAGATACTTTATCATTCAACGGGTGCACAAGGTAATAAGAATCGAAATGAACATTACCGCTTTTTGAAGAGCGTACTCAAACGGTCGTTCGAGATACTGCTTCGAATACTCGCGTGCGGTTGCCATTTCCTTCTTGAATGACATGCCGGGGAACCACGACGGGAGATAAAGTACTTGAAACAGACCGCCTCGTGATCGAACATGAGATAGGACAAGGAAGAGACTCACACCACGGAAAGGCGCCAAGCATGACGGCAATGTCGGGACGCACAACAGGGACGACAATGTCCAACACGTTTGCCACGATCTGGATGAGTTCGTCCTTGCGAGATACTGGGTCATAGTCGTAGGTGCTGTTCATGATGATCGCCGCGGTGTATCTCAATGGACAGATGAGTTTGGCTGTCATCACATTCACCCTCGTATACTTACTCGAAAACATGGTCATCAAGTTGTTCGGGGGCATCAAACAACCGGTGGAGCAGTTGACAAGCCTTGCGGTGTTGGGACGGCAGGAATCTGTGTACCGCATTGGGCCGGAACGTCTGGTGGAAAAAGCGCCGGTGCGATCGCCACCGATCGCCGTATGGCAAAAAAACAGATATGAAACCCAGTCCACACCTGGTGCAGTGGAATGAGATCAGGAACATGCTAAGAAATAAGGACCGAACATTTCGCAGGTGCTGATGTATGGGCGGTCTGAGCAGTTCTTCGACCGGTTTTCAAGTAGATCCTTGGCGATCTTTTCCGAATTGAGGATGATGATTTCTTTTCCCAGCAGCCGAGAATAGACCAAGCTGCCTGCACGAATATCTGCTTGAATAATGGGCGTAGATCCGAACATGTTGTAACCCACCGTATGTTTTTGCCCACTCAGCACATGTTATCCACGGAGTACTTGTGTTAACTCCGATAACGTTCCCGACCCATGGTATCCCAGGAGGTCCGGGAGGTAATGGGTACGAACTTCGCCTCCCGAGGGCTTGTCGCCCAAGATATAGAATGAGGACACTCCCAAGAACTAAAGCGCCTGTAGTCGTCCAATCAGACATTGCGTGGGAGGCGAACGACGATGGCGAACCTACGAACAAGGTGCATTTATAACATTTATACTTGCTGTGCTGAGGTTACTCGACATATTTCGGGTGGTATTAACGCAAAGCAGTGGCGCCTGTGAATTTATCGATAAGCACCCTGACGGATTGGACCCCTGAATATCTGACACATGGAAGACGGTCGGTGGACTGTTTTCTAGACACGCCAAGAAGAGTCATATCGTTCCTCGGATCCGTATCATGTAGTCTGTGTTCACGTGAAGCTATTAGTTGAATGAATCAACCACGACTTACAGTCCCTCGACCAGATGACATTGCGATGGCGGGACCGGTCGAGTTGGACGCGCACTTAGCCCTGTCCAGCACAGTACTAGTAGGCTGTTCGTCGCTCGTCACTTCAAGCTGTGTGCGCAGACAAGTGACCGTGTTGAACTTGGTGCCACCGCGCGCTCTGTGGCACTAGGGTTGATTACAGAGTGATCCGTGATCGATTGATCGGCTTGACATTTGTTTTCGTATCACATGGAGATGGGCCATTTTTGAACTCTAGGATTTCACTTATGTAACATGGTGCTGAATCGTTTTGGAAGTGGTGGCGGGGTTGGGCGCATTTTTACGTGCTAGGCTGCAACTGTTTAGCCTGCGGAGTAGAAGGCAAGTTGGCAACACTCCCGACAGCAGATCCGGGCCGAGGGTTCCTGGTTGATGTCGGGTCATCGACCCTCGATTTCCTCGTGCTCCATGGTACGTCCCAGAACGCCGGTACATCCTGGGTTTAGGTGGTAGACCGGCCACATGTTACCAGAGAGCACATGGGCTGACCCCTCGCGATGACTCGAGTTGGGAAACTTGAAGGACAAAGACTGTACTCTCCCGCCTGCGTGCTGTTCCGGCATTTCCCGGTCCAGACCCCTGGTACTCCCATCTCTCTGCTACCGGGTCCTGTCGCGACCTCTCCGGCCCTGGGGAAGTTCTGTAATCTTACCAGTGGGAACGTTCGCTGCTCGACCGATCACCCAGGAGCTCCACATTGTGATGCGCCTATCTTCCGGTCGGAAATCAGTTGGTCCCGACCGCCTTCATTGTCCTAGCAACTAGTGTTGTGCCAGGCCCGGCTTCGAGCCCCCTGAAGCCCTGAGCCGGGCCGGGCCGAGCCTACTTAGGCCGGGCCTTGCTGGGCCTTGAATAAGGGCCCGAGGGGGCCCAAGGCTCAGGCTTTGGGATCTTCGAGCCCGAGCCGGGCCCTTGGGCCGGGGCTTCCTTAGATAATTGCCTTAGTAATTCTACATATATTATTTTTTTGCTGTGCCTTCTCGCTTGTATACGCACTACCACCGAAATGAACACCACAACGCCGTCTGACAGCATAAACGGGCAACAATCCCATCGGCTAGACTTCGCGACGCCGAGAACCAGTGTTCTGCGGGTCAGTAAATGTTCACAAGAGTTATATAATAAATGTTCATGTATGAGCTTTCCCATGAACGTGAGTGAACTGAACGCGTACAGTACCAGAAGTCCAAGCTAGAAGTTATGTAATCAAAGCCTATTGGCTGTTAGAGCATAGGTACTACCGTGCAAATCAAGCGTATGATACACGACTGTAACGGTCCAAGACGACAGTAAATCAATTACTCTGCCAACATATCTTCCACCTGCGAGTGATCTGGGTCACTAATACCAGCCAGTGGGTTAAGGATCAGGATTATCTAGCGAGTCGAGACTTGGCAAGGACCATGAAACCGCTGAAAGTCACGTCCAAACAAACGGTGGCAAAGTTTACTGACTTTCCCACAATTTGCGGTCAGTGACTGTGACACCTGTTCACTAACCCGCAGAACACTGCCGAGAACGCAGCCACGCAAGCGCTTCGTTCCCACCAGGCAACCAAATCAGGTGGAGGAAGCGTGGCCCACGAGCCACCCTCTGACAGTGACTCTCACTGTCCCTCGCCATCCCTCGCCACCCTCGCCTCCGGTCCTGGGGCCCAAAAGCGCAAACGGGCGAACTCGATCCATCTCGATTCGGATGATGAGGCAGCACCGCCCTCGGAGCAGAGCAAAGGTATGTTTTTTTTTTTTGCTTCGCTGACTAATGTAGCACTGCGTTGCAGGCAAACGTGTTGCGACCTCGGTTGACAACGATGGTAAGTCGGC